>CABHPH010133327.1:1569-23452 GCA_902168325.1 Peromyscus nudipes | reverse complement strand
CTGTACATACTAGGCAAGTGCTCTCTACTGTGGAGCTGTGCTCATGACCTTTGGAGTCATGTGAACCTAGATTTTGTGTGTAGCTGTGATAGGAGACTTGACCTATTTCCCTATTTGTAAACTGAGGATAGTAATGCCTCTTTCTTGGAGTTTGTGCCAGGACCAAAGGTGGACGCTATAAACTGCTTACTGCCAGACTTGGCTCATAGGTACCCAGGCATGACTGACTCTTCTCTTCTTGTCATTGTTGGATGAAAAACTGAAATTTATTTACTTTACGTCTTATTTAGTGTGAGCATGTTTATATGTGTGGGAAGAACACCCATGTCAGGGTGAGAGTGGAGGTCAGAGGGCATCCTGCAGTTATTGGTTCTCTCATCCCACCATGTGGATCCCAGGGATTGAACTTGGGTCCTCAGGCTTGGCGGGACCTCTACTGACGGAGCCACTTGTTCTGAGTGTTCTAAGAATTATTAGTGTAAAGGGATTGAGGGCTAAGCTCAGCAGTAGAGGATTCACTCTGTGGGGTTCAGTCCTCAGCTCAGGGGTTGGGGCGGAGTTGATAATTTTATGATTTTTTTTTTAAATAGAAGTCCAAATAAGAACTTGGTTTCATGCTCCTCTCTAAGGTGGTTGGCTTCTATTTAAACAATTAGATGTCCATACAAACACTTTTGAACAGACATGCAGGGTAATTTTAGGTGGTAATTTATGGAAGAGAAGGAACTGGCCGACCAAAGGGGTAATTTTACTATTGGCATCGGAATATTGCTAAGTAGCCGTCTGGTTTTTATGAAAATCCATTTACCTACTGAGGCTGTGAGAACATCACTGGCTTCTGGGACTTTGGTGGTGTTTTGCTCTGTGGTTCAGAACAGTAAATAGTATTTTATTTAGATGAAGCATTTCCGCATACCACACTCCAGTCCTGCAGATGTGTTTATCTATGGGGCGGTTGCCAGCCAGGAGGGCAGGCTTCCCCAGAGAGCTCCCAAAGTGGGTGGTGGTGGGGGGGAGCAGTCCTCCTTACAGACAGGGTGTCTTGTTAAAGACCATGTCTGCTGGGATTAGCTCTTGCCCAGTGGGATTAGGTCCTCTGCCATTTGTCTCCAGGTCTTTCTTATGTCACCGACTTTGGACCTAGCTTGTGTAAGGAGAATGCTCAGCAAGACAAGGGGGTTGCGTGGCTTACTACCCAGGTGGTATTCCTTCTGAGAATGAACTCAGTACTCCAGTGACACCTAAGTCCAGCTACACTTGAGGGCTTTACCCTTTCCTCCCATTTCCAGGTTTGTTGGTCTTTCCCTTTTTGAATATTTTGTTTAAGCCTGAGGGACCTCTTCCACAGGAGCTTCACAGTCCTGAAGTCAGGCCAGGAGGAATGAGGTAACATACCTGCTCTCTCCAACATGGAAGAGATGCCCTTTCTCTAAGGATGGAGACTGGGTTCTGAGCCAGTGGAATTTAGAGATTTCACCTTCCTTGGCCTCCATTGCTTCGTTCACTAACAGCTGCTTCAGCCAGTCTCACAAATACCATGCTTATGCCCCTGCAAAGATCCAAGGATGCCTGAAGGTGGCATCATGCCCTGCTGGTCATTGATGTGGTTTGTCCTGGTTAGGGTTACTACTGCTATAATGAAAGGTAGGACCCAAAGCAAGTTGTGGGGGAAAGGGTTTATTTGGCTTATACTTTCACATTGCAGTCCGTTACTGAAGGAAGTCAGGGCAGGACCCTAGAGGCAGGAGCTGATGCAGAGGCCATGGAGGAGTGCTGCTTACCGGCTTGTTCCTCATGGCTTGCATAGCTTGTTTTCTTATAGTACCCAGGGCCAGCAGCCCAGGAGTGGCCCCACCTGCAGTGGGCTGAGCCCACTCCCACTGATCACTAAGTGAGAAAATGCTCTACAGGCAATTGAGGTCCCTTCTTTCTAGTGACTATAGCTCGGGTCAAGTTGACATAAAATTAGCCAGTACGTGGTTCCTTTGCATCAGAGGTGGGTAGGACTGTCTGTTGCTTCCCTCCTTTGTAAGCTTGCATGATGCCTTCTGGTACCATGAAAGCTAGTGCTTGGGGAGGAGGCATTCTGGTCACTCCCAGCTTAGGGGCCTCTGGGCCCTGTGTCTGAAGTGCATAATGTCTCCAGCAGTAAGGACTTAATTTTCCACCTCTGAAGGGGAAGGACGAGCAGTGACAATAACGATAGAAATAATAGCGATAGCTTAGACTATTTTGGTAGCCTCTTGCATAACCCCGACCAACAACTCAAAAGAGGGCTTCTTATGCCTGGTGTTGGGGTTTTGTGTCTTTGGCTCTCGCAGTTTTTGAGGGCTGTCACATCTTTGAAGGACCAGGCCTGTGTCTTTGTTTGAGAGAGTAGCACACAGGACCCTAGGGGAAGGTGACCAGGAAGGAGCTAGTGCTGCAGGAGAGAGGAGAAGGAGGAGGTCGTGGAGGAGGAGGTGGTGGTGGTGGAGGAGGTAGAGGAGTTGTTGGTTCTGGATTGGCTTCAGGGAGCAGAGGGAGGAGGTGAAGCGTGTGTAGGATTTTGCCAGGTGGGAGGGAGTGCTTTCTGGATGAAGGGATCACAATGAACAGAGGCTGGGAGGCATGAAAACAAGTCATGCTTGGGGGTTTGTTCTAGAACAGACGGTGCCTGGCATTTGGGTAGAGTGGCTGGGAGGAGAGAGCCAGATTGCAGAGGCCTTGCATGCCAGGCTAAGAAGTGTGGACTTGCTCCCTTGAGCAATGATAGCTGTCAAAGGCCTTTCAGCTGGGAGGTGATGTAATCAGATCTGTGCTTTGGAGCAAAGCCTTGGCAGCGGTGGTATGGAGCAAAGGAGATTGGCGTGGGCACAGATGGGTGGCGGGGCACTCTGTTAGGCTTTTGAAGTAGGTCAGGTGAGAGATGACATTTAAGGCTGGAGTTATTGGTCGGGCGAGGACTGACGGCAGCTAAGTGCCTTTTAGTGTGCATTTAAGACATATTAGCTTGTGGGGTTTTCCTAAAGGGAAACAGGCCCAGGGTGAGGTGGGTCAGCCAGGATTTGAACCCAGGTTGCTACCCCATGGCACTGTCCTCGTAGAACAGGTGTCTAAGAACACCATTTCAACAGACTGAGTTTTCAAGGTGCAGTTTACTTTTTCAGCAGCGCGTGAACTGGGCAGCATGGAGTCAAGACAGACAGGAACTCAGGGCAAGGTGGAGCCCGGCAGAAGCGTGAGCTGGGACATCACAAGGAGACACCACAGTGCCACACGAGGACTGGGCAGGGCCAGGCTGAACCTTTCTTTTGTATGCCCGTGTTTGCTCTGGATGATATGGCTGGCTTCGATTGACTGCCTTGAGTCATTTTGGGAATTTGAAGAAATACTCTTTTTCTTCTGATTTCTAGAAAGCTTAGACTCCACGGGGGAACACAGTTTATGCTTCTTTTCTAGTTTTCTTTAAGCACCCTTACCTGGTAAGGAATCTTGCCAGCCTTCCACCCTGTTTTTGAACGCAGGATCTCTCACTGAAATTGGGTTTGGCTAGGCTGGGGGCCAGTAAGCGCCCCTGAACCACCTAGGTCTCCCCCAATCCCTGACTGACCAACCATCTCCCCAGCCTCTATTTCAGGAACTTTTCGTAGCCCCTTAAACCATATGGTGTTGATTTTTTGGTTTAAAAAAAATAATCACCTAGGAAAATGATTTATTTTTATGATCTTATGTACATTTATATGGAATTTTGCAAAGGTTGCTCTTTTTAAAAAGTTATTTGGATTAACATTAGGGAGCAGCAAGCCCTCAAAATTAGAATTTGCCTTGCTTTTTCAGTGGACTTTCAGAAAGAGATTTCTAGGAAATTAGATTCCTATTTTTCTTGCTTACACATAAGAGGTTGAAGGCTGGGTGTTGGTGTCACAGGCCTTGAATTCCAGCACTTGGGAGGCAGAGAAGTAGGTGGATCTCTCAGGTGGAGACCAGCTTGGTCTACATAGTACATTCCAGGCCTGCCAAGGCTACATAGTGAGTCCATATCTTTGGGGGAAAAAAAAAGTTGGACTTTTGGAACCCTGGAAAATAGAGAGTGAGACTGAGGAATGCTGTATATTCTGGGGTTATGTGTTTGCCCAGGAATGGCCTGGGTTATTCCTGACTAAACATTTATAGAGTCTAGGTGTGCAGCTCAGGGTTAGACTAGAGAGTGCTTATAGCGTGAAAAAAGGCCCTGAATTTGGTTCCCCATCACAATGACAAAGGTCACTGATTTCAGTGTCCTCTTCTTCCCCCAAATAACAAAGAAGCCCTCAACTCTCTGAAATCTGAGTGTTCAAGTCCAGCCACCTCCCATCATACATTGGTTTATAACAAGTGACATCCAATCCCTGCCCTTTTTGTCATGTGCAACTCTGTCAAAGTTGAGGCTTTGAAGCCAGGCGACTGTGGTAAGTAAGGTTCCGGCCCAGTGCCTTGATCCCAGTGACCTGAGCAGATTGCACGGCTTTCCAGAGCTTGCTCTCTGGGGATCTGGGTGTGGCTGCTTCTGAAGGTTCTTTTGGGAATGGAGTGTGGTGAGGTCCTGGACTTCAGCTTGATGGCGGGAGGCAGGCGAGGCTGAGTGCCTGTCTCCCTCTCTGGGCACGCTGAGGGCCTGCTTATTCTGCCAAGCAGCGAGCATAGGCTGACTGTGTGCTGCTGTTCCTTGCTGCCTTCTGTGACTCCTCCAGAGTTGGGAGGAAATGTCTGATGTGTGTGGCTCTGGCTGCCTGGAGTTGATAGTGGGTCTATATTTTTTGTCTTTTGTTGGTACCTGACTACCCACAGTAGTATTTGCTGCTTATCCTAGCCAGCAAGTTTTCCATTAACTCTTGCAGATCAAACTAGTTTCTTATTCATTTTTCTTGTGTTGGGGAGGAAGATGAGCCATTTCTAACTTCCTGTCTCAGTGACAGGGCTTCTCAGCTCCCAGCTCCTTAGTTCCCATTCTGCCTGGCAGAGGGCAGGTGGAAGCTTTCCTTGGTTGCTCATTCAGTCATTTCGAAGATGCCAGTTGAGCATCCACTGCGTGCCAGGCTTGAGGCCAAGAGCTTATTTATTTTTAATGTGTTTAGTTTGGTCCACATGGGGCCTTAGCACGCTCACCCACTGTGCCTATTTTGTAGGTGACCATGAACCCGACCCTGCCCCCACCCCTTGTGGCACTGACTTTGCTCTTGCCCTGCCCATTTCTGCCATGAGTTCTCTAGTAGGTGTTCACAGGGATTGCTGTGTCTGTCCAGAAGGGATGCATTTTTAAATCCTTACGGGTTCTGGTTCTGAGGTCCATCGCAGTGAGTGGTGTGGGCCTATAATTGCTGTGGAGTTGGGGTATGGAGAGAAAGATTTGGGACACGCCGGACTGTTCATGGTGAGAGCTAACTGGTGGGATTGAGGTAGGGTACTTAAGCAGCTGCTTAAGGTGGTGGGCCCTTTGGACTTTGAACCGCCCTCCCAGAAGCCCTTGCCTGGATATGCTAAAAGCAGGTTTGTGGAGCGGGGGCTAGTTCAAAATTTGTCCGTAATATTCTTTCTGTTTCACAGTCCTTCCTCGGTTGCTTTGGACTGACATTGAGGGGATACACCGTCCTTAGATTGCCCATAATTGTGAACTCGTTCTTATTTTCAGGACTTGACAGTCCAAGCGCCAAAATACACAAGGGGACAGTAAAATGTAAGGAGCGACAATTGGGACGTTACATAGACTTGGACTCCAGTTTCAGCATCTGCTTAATGCCCTGGCAGATGTTTCCTAATGTTAGAGCCTCAGTCTCTTCATCTGTAGAAGGGGGTCATTGTCCTCATGAGAGCTGTTCACACAGGACACCTGGAATAGGTGTTGGCACATAGTAGGTGTTGGGAAGTGTGACAGTCTAGGAGCTCCAAGGCTGAGGATGTATGTGGTCTCTGTTTTGGAAGGACCTGACATCTGTGGGCAAGGCCGACACGTGTGAGTCCCTCGGGGCTTAAGAGCCAAGGGCTTGGCAGATCCTTTGACACTTTTCAAGACAAGTTTGTGTGGACGTCATCTTTGGAAGGACTAAGAACTGAGTTTGCCTCTTTGTTGCTGTGATAAACACCATGACCAAAAGCAGCTTGAGGAAGAAAGGGCTTCTTTCATTTTACAGGTTACAGCCATCACCGAGGGAAGGAGAGCAGGCGCAGGAGGCAGGAACTCAGACTGAGATCACAGAGGAAGGGCACTTACTGCCATCTCCCCTGACTTGCCTTCAGCAACTCTTTTTTCCCCCCCTTGGTGGTGATAGCATCATTTATCCATAACAAAGGACACCTTTTCTCACAGAGCCACGCCCTCACATGAATACACCTGACGCTCCGGCGGGTGTCAGAGGACAAGGATGTAGTCAAACGATTGACGGTGCTGTGTGAACTGCAGGTCATAGCAGCCAGACATCCCCATTTTGTTTTCTGTGTCCAGGTTTATGTACACCTTTGGGTGGCCCAGGGCACTACTCGCACCACTACGGTCTGTGACCACCCAATTGTCCACCGCGCTAATGGGCTGCCCTACTATCAACTCAATGGCAAACTCTTGTTCATTTCTTTCTGGTGACCTATAAACTGAACCTACCTGCCTAGTAGTGATACCTAGTGGTAGCTGGGCCCTTCTACATCAATCCGCAATCAAGGAAAACACCCCAAAGACATGCTCACAGGCCAATCTGATAAAAGAACAATTCCTCATTTAAGGACCCTTCTTCCCAGGTGTATCAAATCGACAACTAAGATTAGCCATCACAGATGGGTCGTAGCCAAAGCAGAAAGCAGTATGAGCAATGGGTGGGAATATTCAGAGCTATAATCAGTTTGAGAGCGGTGGTAGGTTGTAGGAGGAAGGCAGTCCTGAGCCAGGAGCCCTGAGAGCCTGGTGTGTGATATTATTGGTGGGCTTCATGGACCTTACTGAAGAACTGAAACTTGACTCTCTCGGTGATGGGATCTCTGAATGGCTTATGGGAAGGGAGTTGGTTAAATTTGCTTCCATGTAGATTGGTAGGAAGGGCAGAAGGGAGGCCAGGAAGCCAGTGAGACTCTTGTATGGTTAAGATAGTAACTTGAACTTGGGTAGGAGTGTATGGAAAGGCGAAATCACTGGTTGGTTGATAGGTGATAGGGGGAGGAAGCAGGAGCTGTTTAGAGTGCTGTTCGAGATTTCAGTGGACATAATGGGGAAGGGGGACACCAGAGTTGGAACGGAAGGGTGCAGGGGTGGATAGACTCTCCTCTCTGGGAGCATGAAGGGTCTGGGGCAATCAACACAAAGATACCTGTGGGGATCTAGGTGGAGATCACAAGAAGTTGGATGTTGGCCACAGGCCTTAGACGCACAATGGAAAAAAAGAAGTCAGGGCTGGAAATGAGACGCAGCTTAGGGATTAAGATACAGTACCAGGAATGAAATGTTAATAATACTTACATGTAAACCACTGGTTAAAACATAAATCTATAGAGTTCACTATTTAATAAGACAACCCAAAAGCCAAGAATCTGGGACAGGAGAAAGCCTTGCCTTTACAGGCCCCTTTGTACTGTACAGCTGTTTTTCTACATTTGTGTTTTTTTAGAGATTTAGAGGAAATACTGTAAAGAAATGATTAATGTTGTACATTATCAGGTGAGCCGGAAACCAAGCGCAGAACATAAAAATAACCCATGCTGCAGTCTGTAATGCTATTATGCATAATTCTAGGTTACTTCATGCTCTGACAATAATACCATTCATGGGGGGTTTAGAGTTCCCACCTTTCACATACATTATTTCCGTCAGAATTAATCACGCCTCCATCTGTGCTTGCAGCAATTAAAATATTTTAAGAATTATAAATGTTAAATGATGCTCTGTAAAGTTTGGGAAGGGGGAGAAAAGAATACCATTATGGGTTTAAGGCAGCGGCCATGACTTCCTTCTAGCCTCTGTTTGTCTTTAGAAACACAGTTGCAGCCAGCTTGGGTGACTTAGGGGCTTTCTGTCTCACAGATTCCCCAGGTGCTTCCGGTGTCTGGGTCTTTGCCTGCCCCCCCCCCCCCAAATCCTCACTCCCCACTTCTATTGTAGTAGCTGTGTTGGTTTGGGTCCTGTTGCTCATCTCTCGGGATGCTTGGGGCCGGCTTGGCCTCTTTTGTCTTCAGAATCAGGGCACAGAGAAAGATCTCAGCAGGTACTCTTGAAAGAATCATCATTTTAGGCTTTGTAGACACTGTAAGGTAGAGATGGTAGATATTTTGGGCCGTTTTCAGCCAAGAGGAGATTCGGAAAAACAGTTACCTACAAGATGTTGGTCTCAAGCGTTCTCCTGACCTCTAGCCCAGCAGCCTTCCATTGCCCTCGAAATCAGAATCTTCCAAAGGTTTTACTGTGGGAAGATGATTCAGCATGTAGAATGAGTGAAGTAGGATTTGGGTGTTTTTGAGAAGCTTAAGAGCTGTCTTGTGTTCTGCTGCTCCTGAGCCGGGGTCATACGCCAGCAGCATGGTTGACAAGCCTTGCGACCTTGAGCAGGTCACATGGATCTGGGCCTCACTGTCCCAGAGTGGTGCGGCAGGTTACACAGGTGTAATGTATTTGGGGCACCTGTTTCCACAGGGCTATTGTAAGTTCGGGTGCTAAGAACTGTGGCAGTCATTTTTCCGTTGCTGTGGTAAGATGCCATGACCAATGCAATGTAAGGAAGAAAGTGTATTTTAGCTTAGGATTTCAGAGGGATTAAGGGTTGATGATGGCAGAGTGGAGGCCTGGTGGCTGGAGCAGAATGCAGAGAGTGTCCGTCCATCCGTGAACTGCTAGCTCAAGGCAGAGAGAACAGTTGGAAAGGGCTTTAGACTCTCCAAGCCACACACTTCCTCCAATCAGGCCACACCTCCTAAGCCTCCTCAAACAGTATCATCCACTAGGGACCGAGTGTTCAAAAACACGGCCCTATAGGGAGCATCCTCATTCAAATCACCTCAGTAACTGGAGGGCTTTTCAGGTGGGACCTGGCATATGGATAGTGCTCACTGAATACTAATGAAAAGATATGTTGATTAAAAAGAATCCTCATGTTAGTAAGGGTGATGGGGACGTGAGAGCTGTCTTCCAGTGTTGGGAAGACCAATAGGGACAGTTATGCAGGCAATCTGTCGATGTATTTATGTGAACCATTGGAACAGAAATTCTCGTTCTAGAAGTTTATGCTAATGAAATGTACAAGTGCACACAGTTATATCACATAGATGGTTACCACATTATTTATTAGCAAAATATCAGGGGAAATGTTCACTTCAAAAAGAGAGCTTGAAGAGAAAGAAACATGTCACCCATACAATAGAATGCTCTACCATCATAGTAACTAAAATATTTCACCAGTAGTGTGATGGGTAATCTTGGTTATTAACTTGACATACCTGGGAAGAAGTGCCCTCAATTGAGGAGTTGTCTGTATCAGATTGGTCTGTGGGGCATTTTCATGATTGCTAATTGATACAGAAGGGCCCAGCCATCCCTGGGCAGGTGGGCTGGCCTTTATAAGGAGGGTAGTTGAGTATGAGCCTGGAAGCTTGTGAGTAAGCATCATTCCTCCGTGGCCTCTGCTTCCGTTCCTGCCTCGAGCAGCCTGCCGTGGCTTCCCTCCACGCTGGACTGTGTGGTGGAAGTGGAAAGAGCCCTTTCCCCACTCAGGTGGCTTTTGGTAAGTCTTTTATCTATCACAGCGACCAAAACCAAGCTAGAACAAGTAGGCAGCTCTGCACAGAAGCACATGACCGTTCCTAGGGACGCTTGAGGAGAAGGTTTTTAATTGTAGATGTGAGGGAGAGTTCAACTGGAGGCATCTGGAAGAGTGCAGACAAGACCACGCCATGGGAGGGGGTGGGGTGGGGGGAAGTGAGAGAGGAGAAGAGAGGAAGACAAAAGACCAAGAAGGCCAAGGGAGAGGGAGGGAACCAAGAGAGTGCGAGGCCAAAATGGCAGGTTTTTACAGGACTCAGAGGCTGGGGGAAGGGAAGCCAAGCCTTTGGGCTGGAGAGGTCTAGGGTAGTGGGTGTGGCTGAGAGGAACCACAGGTATGGAGTGAGCCTGGTGGGCAGCGTGTGCTTTGGTTTGCTAAATAGGCACCGCAGGGAGCCATTTGTCCTGAGTTGCTTCTGGACTTGACAGAGAGGAAGCTCAGTGGAGTGACAGGGACAAGTGTCTTCTGTTGAGGTGAAAAGCAGCAGCTCACAGCTTGCCCTGTGTAGCATCCCTCCTATCCGCTGCCGTTCTCCTTCCTGTGGTTCAGAAGCGCACCGTCGACGGCACCTGAAATTCCGAGTATTTACCTTGATTGGTTCAAGAGGGACACACACACTTACAAATTTCTCTTGTAGTGTTGTAATTGTTTTATTGTTATTGTTAATCATTTCCTGTGACTAATAGGGGTGTGTGTGTGTATATATGTGTGTGTGTGTGTGTGTGTGTGTGTGTGTGTGTGTGTGTGTGTGTATGAATGAGTGCCACAGCAGGTGTGTTGAGGCCAGAGGATGACCTTCGTGAGTCAGTCCTCTCCTTCCACCATGTGGGTCTGGGGATCAAACTCAGGGTGTCAGGCTTAGCAGCAGGCTCCCTGACCTGTTGTGTCATCTCCCTAGGTCTTGCATTATATACCTGTTACACATTTACACTATGCCAAGATAATGCCTATTTAAGCATGTGTGTGTGAACAGATGTGTGTGTGTGTGTATGTGTGTGTGTGCACGAGAGTGTGGATAGGTGCCTGAAAGTGTAGGGAAGGGAACTTGGCTTCTCTTCACCCTCCTAGATTCTTGGGCTACAAGTCAAGTTGACACAGACAGATTAGTAGGGGAAATCCACGTTATGTGTTCAGGCATAGGAGTCTGTCTCAAAGCAAGAGAGGAGTGAGGTCATTGACGCTTACGTAGCATAATAGGCATGGGGACTTCTGGTGGGTGGCGGAAGCCGCCTCAGGGCAGATGGAGACTGCCTTCTACTTAGGTAAAGCCCCCCCCCCCCCCATGACAGCTGTTGGGAACAGCTTTCTTACTAAAGGATCCATCTTTCCTGTTTAGATGCCCATTCTCTTTCAGAAGGACAACTTCTCAGGATATGTGAAGAGGGGGCTTATTGGGGTCTTCTGAAGCCATGTTTTGGGGCGGCACATCCTGAGCCCCACAGCAGTATCACTCTCTGCTGCCATTTCATGAATGTGTAAAAGATGAAATCACTTTAATGTCAAAAACTTGTCCCTTTTTTATTTTATGGTTTGTAGATCAAAAAGTTACTTTAATTATTTCTGCAGTTAGGTGAGGAGCAGAGTCTTTATTAGGGTGTGGGAGAGGTAGACGGGACAGAAAGGGGAGGGGGTGATGTTGTTTAGAGTATAGACTGGGTTAGTCTACTCCCCCCCCAGAAGGAAACAAGAGCTCAATGTCTGCTTCAAGTTGAGATTTTGTCTTTGATGCAGGGTCTTGGATGCTTTAGTCTGGCCTGGATCTTCCTGCCTCAGTCTCTCAGATGTTTTCTTTAGTGCTTTGTGAATGGGGAATATTATTTTTGGCTGTTTGTTTCTGGATTTTTCACATAGGATATGCTCATTCTTGAACTCCTCTGTGTAATTGAAGTTGGCCTTGAACTCCCAATCCTCCTGTTTCTGCCGCTTGAGTACTGGGACTGGTATTTTGGCTATGCTTCAGATTTTAACCTTGAGTTCTTGGTATTATGTCTAAGTTATTTTTGGAAAAAAGAAAAGAGTACTACTTGAGGAAAGATTGATCTGATGTTTTTTTAAGCTTTATTTATTTCTACTTGTGTATGTGTGTTGTATGTATGCTCTTTTTGGGGGACCCACCACTCAGATCCCAAATAAATCACACATGGAGGCTCATTCTTACTTATGAATGCCTAGCCTTAGCTTGGCTTGTTTCTTACCAGCTTTCCTTAACTTATTCTGTCTACCTTTTGCCTCTGGGCTTTTCCCATTCTCTAACTTCTGTAAATCTTACTCTTACTCCATGGCTCGCTGTGTAGCTGGGTGGCTGGCCCCTGGAGTTCCCCTCCTTTAACTGCTAGGTCTTCCTTTCCAGATTTCTTCCCCTATATATTCTCTCTGCCTGCCAGCCCCGCCTTTCCTTTCTCCTGCCTTGCTATTGGCCAGTTCTTCATTAGACCATCAGGTGTTTTACACAGGCACAGTAACACAGCTTCACAGAGTTAAACAAATGCAACATAAACAAAAGTAACACACCTTAAAATAATATTCTACTACATATGTGCCTGCATGATTATATGTGTACCAAGAGCATTTGGGAACCCTCGGGAGCCAGAAGAGGATGTCTTATCCCCTGGAACTAGAGTGACTGGCAGTTGTCAGCTGCCATGTGGGTGCAGTGGGGGACTGAACCGGAGGCTTTGTGCGTTCTAGGTAAAGACACTACCATTGAGCGGTGAGTGGGTGTTTGCTGACTAGTCCTTTCCTTGCTGGTTGTAAGGTGAAGGAGATGGCATGTGTAACACACACTGACTGGTCTAACTATGTTCTAGTGTTTAGAACATACTAATTCTTCCCAAGCCCTCACAACTGCAAGAGTCCCCACACAATGGCTGTATTTCTCTCTAGCCTTATGTGATCTGGGACTAGAGGTGGTTGTCTGCCGGGCTCAGTGTTATACACTGAAAATGACTTGAAAGTGAGCGACAGGCTTTACTCCCATTAAACCTTCAGCAGAGTGGAAGATTCCTGTGTCCTGGAGTGGTTTCTGTTCCAAAGCACTTTCTGTAAAGGTGGGGTGTGAATTCCAGTGTATCAGCCATTTGAGCTTTATTAGGTCCTCAGGAGGCAGATACCCACAGGTGATCTTTTCTCTCCTCCCAGGGCATGGCCAGAAGGACGACTCCCTGTTGATGTTAGGACCCAGGATCTTCTTCATGGGGTGGATAATGAGACACCTTCTAGGCAGAGGGATACTTCCCTTGCCTGCCTTCATTGAAATCTTCCCTACCCTTTAAACCCCACATGTCTTCACACACTCTCCAGACAGCCCCCAGTTCTACCCTTGCTCTCTGTAGGAGACAGTGTCGCCCACATGCCCTGCCTTTGAGGTGTTCCTCCTGGGTGACAGCGGACCTGAGGGATGTCCCTTGGACTTTTGCTCTTTGTTCCATGCCCATAGCCTTGCCCTGGAAACTGTTCCGAGTTAGGACACAGCTGCTGATTCTAGTTGTCTTGTGTTTTGTTTTGTTTTTAGTCAAAGTCTCTCTGAGTAGCCCAGACTGGCCTGGAACTTGCTGTGTAGACCAGGCTGGCCTCACAGAGATCCTCCTGCCTCTGCCTCCCGGGTGCTGGGATTAAAGGCGTGCAACGCTGAGCTAGTTTTACCCTTTGTTGAGATCACTACTCCATGTCTTAGAAGAGTCTCCTGTATGGTTTTCCACATAGCAAACAGACTCCTTAACTTTAAGGAGGAAAAAAAAGAAGGAATTTAAAAATAACTTTGTGTGTCCTTCAATGCTTTTCTTCTTTTCACAGACATATGCTAAATGGCATGCCATTCTTTTTTTGTTATTTAGCTATGTATTTTTTTTAATACACAAGTGTGGTGTATTTTTACCACATGCCAATATGTATTCAAATGATTCCCAGCAGTTGTATGTAATTTGCTTTGTAGTCTGTTAGGAATAACATTAAATTTATAACTATTACTACTGAATTTTAGGTAACCTTGTGAAGAAAATTGTCCTTCAAGTTTTGTGGAATGTCTTCCAACCATTAAACTGCATTGAATTAACATACAATGGCTAAATCTTTATGGCTTGTTCATCTTTTTAATAGCCGAGCAGTCTCTGCGTTCCAGACCTGAGCTAGGTGCCGAGTGGGCCGCTCAGGTCTAAGAATCCTAGCATTAAGGGTAAAGCATGACATGTGTGCCTCCAGGAGTGTTGGACATAAGCACTTTAGTTGATTAGGCACAGGAGAATTCCAGTGTATTCAGATCAGACAGTCACTGTCTGTGAATATGGGATATGTGTGCGTGTGTTGAGGTGCAGACTGTGATGGACGAGTCTAGCTGTATGACAGTGAAGATTTGGGACACAAGGCATAGGGACCTAGTTCACTTTGAAGAATGGTGTTTTGAGTATAAATCTAAAGGGGAAAAAAAAGGAAAACAAATGGGAAGTTTTTGTTCTATAGTTGGTGAAGTTTCTCATGGGGTTTGGGTTAGCAGTTCTGGAGTTCTGTTACCTGTGCATGGGTTAAGAAATGGTAAAGTAAGCAAGAGGGAAGGCTGGGATGTTCCTTGTTGGGAGGGATTAGAGTTGGAGACCTAGGTGGGGACTTGGGTTTAGCTAAATACTGATCCCGATAGAGTTGGTAAGTAAATGTGTGTAAATGGGCTGGTACACACACCGGAGTGATGAGGGCCTAGCAGCCATGACACACCATAACAACAGGCACACCCATATCTTCACTCTAGGGGTGCCTCTGTCCAGTGACCCGGACTCCTTGGAGAAAGGCGTAATTATAGGTCTGGAGCATCTTGTGTGGCCAGAAAATAAGGAAGTGCTCAAAAAACAAAGGATGTGGGCATGTCGAAGGGAGGAAGGAGCAGAGCCAACCTCAAGAAGCTCTTAATAGCCAGAGCTAACTTTAGCAACAGAATAAATAGTGTGGTACTGCATAAGAATCCAAAGCGTAATATGTGTATTCACATGACATGAAATTTGTGCTAAGACAGGAAACCTCTTTTGTGCAGAAGAATTTCAAATAGTTTTTGTAGATACCTTTTCCTCCAGGAGCCTAAAGCCGAAGTTTGCATGCCCTCCAGCTCACCGAGGGTAAACTGAGGTTGAATTTTGTGACTCTTCTCAAGGGTAGATTATGGGAAGGGAGAAGTAAGTTTACAGTAGCTGTCCCTTAGCTGAGCAGTCAAAGCTAACCTGGTGTGTAGCCATCCTGTGACAGTGTGGGCATACAGTGATGGTGGGACCTTAACCTGATGTCTCCCTAAACCTGCAGCCCGATATAGCTATTTAAAAAAAAAGTCAGACAGGCCTACCTCTTTGCCACCAACCGAGCCCGCCCACTGAGGAGTTGCCGTGAGCTAGCCCACCCTCCCGAGCTGAAGAAATTAATGGACAAGAAGTTATCACTGAATTTAAGTGGTGGCAGACATGTACAAGGAATACTGTGGGGCTCTGATCCCTTTGTGAATCTTGTGATTGAGCGTGTGGAGATGGCAGCTAGTGGGCCACAGACTAACCTTGGAACGGTAGTCACACAAGGCAAGAGCATCACGGTAGAAGCCTTGGGAAGGGTCCTCACAGTGGCTGTTCTGCAGAGGAGTCCACATACCTCCCCAAAGGGCAGCTCTGACTGTGGTGTAGGATTGGGTTGGGTACATATTTCATATGAGCCTTTTTTTTTTTTTTTTTTTTTTTGCTAAGTAACTTTTGTGATACTGGGGGGAAAAAAGCCAGACAAAACCCACTGAGGAACATTTTGCAAAATACTTGACCAGACTCCTTATCACCGTTAAGGATGGGGAAAACAACAACAACAACAACAATGAAATAAAGAAAGCTGTAAGATGCCAGAGGAGGCCAAGGAGACAGAGGCCAGGTAGCTACAACGTGGGACCCTGGACCAGGAGCCTAGAAGGGAGGGATGTTAGTGGGAAGCGAGAGTAACCCAGATGATGTTTGTTATGAGGACATTCAAATGAGGGGAAACCTGAAATGAACAGACAGTGATTTTTCCCATTATCTCCATCCTACATCTGTGATTTTACTCTCTTGGCTCACTATATACCTGCCCGTTAATCCATCTTATTTTAGAAAGTACTTTAAAGGGGCAAACATCAGTGCATACGCCTCCCCCCATACACCCCAGCCTGTTTAAAGAGTAAATTCTTCTTCAGAACGTTTTTATTAGCACATTAATTATACAGGATCATGGGTTCCATTATGACATCTCCATATATGTAATGCATTCGATCTCATTCAACCCCGGTTTTGTTCCCCCTCCCGATCCCACCAGTCCTCTTCCTCTTCCTCTTCCCTAGCCTCCTAAGCTGGCTGTCCAGCAGGTACCGGGCACTTCACAGTTGACGCTACATCTGTGGTTGTGTCCTGTAGAGTGTGGAGGAAGATGAAGAGTTACAGAGGACCTAGGTTTTGTTTTTCGTGTCCTACAGTGATGAAAGGGGTGTGTGTGATCACCTGAGCATGTTCGACTGCTGTGCAGCTGTATCTGTGGGCCCTGGGATGCTCTGGGGCCTGTGAGTGTCCAGGAAATAGAAGCTATCCTGGTGTCAAGGCTGCTGGAGGGCATTGTGTGGGGTGAGAGGCCGGGCTGGGGCAGTGATGTGCCCGAGTTGGCATGTGTTGTGGTAGAACATTTACCTGAGGAGAGCCTGAAGCCTCCCAACATCCTCCTTCCCTTTCCAGGGGTCGCCCGAGGAAAGAGGATGCCAAGGGGAGCAGCTTTAGCTCTGGAAGGGGCCAGGAGGATGATCCATCAGAGAGTGCAGTTATGCAGAAAGGACAGCAGTCACCCCCAAAGCCCACAGAGCTGGGGCTGTGCCCGGAGGATGGCCTTCCAGCTGCTAACAGTGGCCCTATTCAGTTTGGATGCATAATGACTTCCAAACTAATCAGGAACCAAAGCCTGAGGCTGGGGACGAGCACAAATATCTTGTTGACTGAGCAAACATCTCGATTTTGTCCGCTAGGAAGTTACTGAGGAAGGTCAGAGTGATGTAATGGCGTGTGCTGAGCTTTCATCCTCAAACAGATGGGCCCCCGGGGTACCATCTGCAGCTCCCTGGGCCCTTGGAAATCATTTCCTATAAATGAAATTGTCGTAAGTTACCGTTGAAAGATTGGTGTGGTAGCCATACCAGAAGTAACTAGACAAGGGAAGGAAATTTCCAGTGCCGTTGGCTGCTTCCTTTCCTCCCTTTGCCTTAGAAACCGCCCTGAGATTTATTATTTTGTTCAGCTTTCTTGTGTAGCATGTGAATATTGTTGGTGTCCACTCCCCGCCCTCCCCTCCGTAGTCATCCAAAGTAAACTTCCCTTTCTCCTCTCAGGCTCGCACAACTGCCTCTTACCCCTAAGCCAGTGTCAGCTGGGCACTTTTTATAAGATGTTTTGCTATTTCTGGTTTTTGTTGAGGAGGAAGTAGTGTTTTTGTTTCTGGTCTCTTCCCCCCCCCCCCCCATCATCAAAGGAATATATTTGTTCTGGGAAGGCAAGGGCAGGGGATGTTTCCTAATCGAGTTCAGAGAAAGACAATAATATCGTATTTTAAGTACAGCATGGTATGTAAGTGGTAGGCTTGTGAGTCATAATTGAAGTTGTTGTTTCTTTTGTTTTTGGTTTTTTTGGTTTTTTGAGACAGGGTTTCTCTGTGTAGCTTTGCGCCTTGCCTGGATCTCGTTCTGTGGCCTCGAACTCACAAAGATCCGCCTGCCTCTGCCTCCTGAGTGCTGGGATTAAAGGTGTGCGCCGCTGCCCGGCTAATTGAAGTTTTTAATGAAATGTCTCAATAAAGTATATCGGAGCAGAAAGCAGGGTCTGTAGTACTTCTTGGTTTATTTATTCAGTAGTCACTGGTACCCTGTGCCAGGCGTAGCTCTGTGTCCTTCACGTAGAAAATAGTGTTCTTGGAGGAGTGCAGCCGGGTAGAGGCAGGAGGGCAGACTTCTTGGAGGAGACGGTTTTTGTATTGTATCTCAAGGGAATGTCTAGGTGAGGGATGGGGTTTTGGCAGAGGGAGACACGCAGAGGGAGATGTGAGCCAGCCCAGAGGGAGCCCAGACAGGCATGGGTTGTAAATGGCTGGTGTACTTGTCTACATGGGGATAGAACGGAGTGTACAATGGTTGAGACCCAGAAAGGGGACTCAGGAAAGGTTGTTTTGGAATCACAGTGGAAAGCTGGGGGAGTCCTGTGGCTGAGTCCTGGCGAGGAGCAGAGCGACAGGGAGGTGGGGGTTAGCCTATCAAGTTTGCTGGCTCTGGTTTTCTGGGTGGAGTGTGAGGGAGTGGTGGAAGGTGTGGAACACTTGTCAAGGCAATTGGAGGGGACTTTTTTTTTTTTTTTTCAATCTTTTGAGGACCATTCTGGGTCCAGGATTCCAGGGCTCTGGCATTCTGGGCTGCGGCAGGGCCTCTCTCGGAAGTCATTTTGGCTTGGAATGTAGTTGAGAAGCTGAGGCCTAGTCAGAGTCCCCCCTTGTGCCCAGTGAGGAAGACCGCAGAATAAGGAGAGTGGCTACGGGACAGAGGTGGATGATGAGTGATGGATTCTGAGAGGCCCGGGTGTGAAGAACAGGACACACTGAAGGGCCACCAAAGGGCCAGGACCTTGGGAGGGGGGGCTCTGTGCCAGCTGGAAGGACTGGAACACAAGCATGGCGTGACACTGGTGACCATGACGTGTGCCCGCTAAAGCCTAGATTCGGGAGCCGGAGGTGGGTGTGATGGATGACAGCTGCTGTCACTTCGTGTACTGGACACAGCTAAGTGCTTTCAAGTGTGCGCTAGGACAACAGCACCATGAAAGGCTTATCCCCATCTACAGATGGGGCATTGAGGCCCGGAGAGGGGAAGACACTGCTCCAGGTCACATGGTGAGTGAGAATATGGAGTTGGGATTCTAATCCAGGCTGTCCCCTGTGTTCCTTTCCTTTAGGGGCCGACTGTCTGGCACAAACGTACAGGAGAAAGACAGGAGAGAGAACTGTGACCTAAAGACCGCCGTACCGCGTTTCCTCCGTGAATGAGAAGTTACCAGAAGTAGGTAGGTGTCCGCTGAGAGTTGGGGTGGAGCGTTGGGGTGGACCATGCATAGGGGAGCACCAAAGGACAAGTGGCGAGAGGGGAAATGGACTGGACAGGTTCCATTTGTTCAGAACCGTGTTTGAGCTGATGCTTCCTTAGCTGAGCAGGCGAGTTCATGTCTAGAGTTCTCGCAGCAGGGCGAGGGAAGAGTTCTGTTCAGACATTGCTGGCAGCGATGGCTAAGAACCATGTGCGTGTGCATCTGTACCACTGAACTCACTGCAGCCTTACAAATGGTAAAATGTTTCTGTTTTTACCATCCTAAAAAGTAAGGTAGCAGAGGGAGGGAATATAGCCATCACCAGTTACAAAACCTTTTCCTTTGCCAAGTGGGCACTTAGCAAATATGTGAATGAATGCTAGGGATTTTGCTAAGTGCTTTATGCATTGTTTTCATTTAATCCCTATTTTGAGGGATGAGGTCAGCTCTGCTGCACCGATGAGGGTCCCGAGTTTAAAGGGATTAGACAGCTTGCCCAGGGTCGCACATTTAGAAAGTGGGGAAGCTGGTGCTGTTGGATCCCCCTGCCTCTACTCAGGGAACAGGAAAAGCAGAAAGAAGATTCTGGAAACTGTGTGAGGGGTGGGAGCTGTTAAGAGAAGTAAGAAAAATGCATGATGAGAAGAGAGAGGTGGGAGGCGGCCTAGCAATGAGACCACGTGGTTGAAAGTGTGGTGGAAGAGCCTGGCCTCCAGTGTCTGTCTGGACTGGGTGGCGCTATAGAACTGTCGGAGGGTACAGGAGACTCCAGGTTATCATGAGTGTGTGCGGAAGGCTGTGTTACCTACAGATTCCCACTTACTAGCAGACTCTTCCCAGACTGGGACCTGTGGCTGGGCGGGATGGATCCAAAGAGCAGCTTAGCCTGTTCCTGTTCCCCTTTCTCATGCTCCTCCCAAGTGTACCTTCTTCCTGTCACCTTCTCTGGGGGCAGCTGAGGACCCACTGAGTCTACAGTCAGGAATCTGATACTGGATGGAGAGGCATGGATGGAGAGGAGGAGGAGGAGGAGGAGGAGGAGGAGGAGGAGGAGACCGAGGAGGCCTGAGTATTGCTCTGCTGCCAGTAGCAAAGCCCGAGTGTGAGGTCAGATCATGGCCAACCTTCTCACTTTGTAGACAGACTGAGACCTTTTGTCAAAGGTGTTCTTTCTTTTTGGCAGAATAGTGTGAAATGAATCTATTAGGAATTGGGTGGGGCCGGCTCCTCAAGAACATTTTTGAGACTGTAACCTGAAATGCCCGAGACATGTCTTCAGTGGTGGCCCTGTGCTATTTGGGATCCCCTGGGGTACAGGTGCTAGGATGTCTCAGGTCCTTGGATTGAGTGAGGTGTTTATGAAGGGGGCCTCAGCTGTTTATGAGGGAAGTACCCCCTTGAGAGTCGCTGTTATCATTTTCCTTCATGTGTTTTCTTTGGACCCAGTAGGAGTCATTCATCCTCCTGGTTGGTGGCTTTTAAATTCTGTGCTGGGAGGTGGGCTGGCTGAGCAGCGAAACAATGGTCTGTGATTATGTAATCATTTAGAACAAATAAAAAGATGGTTCATGGCAGGTCCTGCACGGGCAGCCTGGAAATGAGCGGTATCGGGAGGGAGGCACTGCAGTTGAATTTTGCAGCTGTCAGGTTCTCTGCAGTAAGGTCCGTCAGCTGTAACCTCCAGGTGTAAACAGAGCTTCATCAGCATCACTGAATAGCCTTTTGGGGATCCAGACAGACCTCGGTGGGATGCCGTCCATCAAAGAGTCATTTACCAGGCCTTGTTTCTGGCTGTGATGTTTACCCCCAGCGGCTGGCAGGATCTGTGGAGCTTTGCTGCAAGGAGAGATAGAGGGTATCTGGCCTCCTCACTCGGGTCCTGTTTTCTTCAGTAGTTTGTCTTCTTTTCATCAGCTAAGACGCATTTAGAGGCCAGATAAAACTTGCCTTTCAAATGGGACTGGAGTAACAGTTACTAAAGTAGTCCTTCATTTTGTAAAATAAGTATATGCTAATTTGGGGGCTAGGGTTATAACTTGGTGGTAAAATACTTACCTTGCATGGGTGAGGCTCTGGGTTTGATTCCAGCCCTTCCTGGGGGGGGACGGGGGACGGACTAATATTATAATGACAACCTTCTGTGCTTTTGCAAGAGGATTTTTGTTGTTGTTGTTGTTGTTGTTGTTTTCATGCCTGTATCTCTCAGCCGAGAAAATTCCTGGTGTATAGAATGAATTTAATATAGATGAATGACTTGCCCGGGGGTGGGGTGGGGGACCGATGACCACATTGCCTGATCTGTTCAAAGCCGCACAGTTAATAACTGGGTGCCTTGAGAAATGGTAGGCGGAGTATCAGGAGAGAATGGTTTGCCTTCAGAACCTTTTCACTAACAACAGTATTGAGGGGGCTGGAGAAATGGTTCTGATGTTAAGAGCACCTGCTGACCTTAGAGACCTGTGTTAGGTTCCCAGCACCTACATGCGGCTTATACACCTGTTTGTAGTTCCAGCTACCAGGGATCTGACACTGTTTTCTGGACTTCAAGGGAGTCTGCACTCATGTGCAAATATCCTCCCCACACCACATAGACACATAGTTAAAAAATAATAAGAATAAATTTTAAGAAAGGGAAAGACTCTAAAATAATCAACATTGAGTATAGACGAGTCCTGAGGTTTATAACAGTTTAAAGGTTTTATAAAAGTGTTTTTCTGGGGTTGGAGAGATGCCTCAGTGGTTAAGAACACTTGCTGCTCTTGCAGAGAGGACACGCATTTGGTTCATGTCAGGCAGCTCATAACTGCCCGTGACTCCAGTTCTAGAGGGCAATGCCTGCTTGCAGCCTCCCAAGTTTACCTGCGAGCACATGGTGCTCACACTCACCACACGTACCTATAAAATAAGTAAATCTTTAAAAATTAGTTTTCCCCAGCTATTAAAAAGTCCTAATCTTTTCTAGAACAAAGAGTACAATTTTATGTATTTAAAGGTCAAAAGCATTAAATGAGAAAGAACTTAGGAAAATTCACATATTTTGTAAGT
>CABHPH010133326.1:0-34839 GCA_902168325.1 Peromyscus nudipes | reverse complement strand
CTGATGGGTGATGTCACTCTGCATGGTGTGAATGTGTTACTCTGATTGGTTGAAAAAATGCTGTTTGGCCAGTCTCCAGGAAGGAAGTATAGGCGGGACATTCAAACTAGAGAGGATGAAGGAGAAAGGCAGAATGGAGGAGACACTACCAGCTGCCCCCATGAGAAACAAGATGTAAAGAGACCAGTAAGCCACAAACCATGTGACAAAGTAGAGATTTATAGAAATGGGTTAATTTAAGATGTAAGATGTAGCTAGTGAGAAGCCTGAGTCAGTCGGCCATACAGTTTATAATTAATATAAGCCTCTGTGTGTTCATTTGGGTCTGAGCAGCTGCAGGACAATGGGGCCTCAGGAGCTGGCAGGGTGGGGTGGGGGTGGGGGTGCACCAGCAAAACTACAGCTACAGTAAGCAAGTTAAAAAAAAATCAAAACAAAGAGAATGAGCCAAAACTGTATCCCTAAACCTATGAGTCTCTTAAATAAATCTATGGGCATACAGGGTTCTGCGACATCATTTTTTCAGTCAGTCTCCACATATATTTGAGTTTTTCCAGGCATCATTTTTAAAAAAATACAAAACAACTCATTGTTCTTATGATGTGCCCATTTGAGTGGACTCAAAGAAAGTTGGAAGGTGAATTTAGGTGTTGGCTGCAACCCCAAGAGGAACAGAATAACAATGAAATCAGAGAGTGAAGACACAGGGTCTGTAGAGGAAGAGGTCAGGCAGGTATTACCCCAACATCAATCCACTATAAATGTTAGCAGGTATCTGATGGCAGTAACCAGGGCAATGTTGACAACTGAAGAGAGCCATAAAATGGAAATAACAAGTGTGGGGATACTGAGAGCATAAAGGTCATATGCAGACCTCCACAAAGTAGGATGGGAAGACACTTACTCACAACCCTAGCCTGAGCAATGGACACAGCTGCTCAGGACACAGGGCCTCATCTTAGTCAAATACCAAAGTCCTAATTTAGATGGATCTCTCTCTTCTCTTCTAGCTTTCCTTTGGAAGTGTGGGCGACTTGCTACCTCTGCCCAGCTGAGCATTGAATCAGTGCCACCCAGTGTTGCTGAAAGGAAAAGTGTTCTTCTCCTCGTTCACAATCCCCCGGAGAATATTGTAGGCTTTGTCTGGTTCAAACACATGGCTGTGTTCAAGAACCTTGTGGTTGCCCGACATATGCTAGACAGGAAGTCAACTGTGTGGGGGCCTGCATATGGTAGTAGAGAGACCTTGTACAATGATGGATCCCTGCTGCTCCGTGGTGTCACTCAGAAAGACCGTGGATTGTACACTCTAAGAATTCTGAGAACAGACATGAGAAGTGAAGAAGCAGAAGTACAGCTCCAGATGGACAGTAAGTGACTCTCTGTGACTGTTCAGTGCTGGGTGGGGCTTAGACACACAGGACTGTCATGGCTGGCCTAGCCTCCCTTCCCTCTGCACTGTGTCCCCAGGTAAAAATGTGACACTCAGTGCAGAACACACTGGTAGAGACAAATGACCATAGATCAGTTTCCATCTTCTGACACCACCTGCATCAAGGAAGACCTTGATGGAAAGTAACTCAGCCTAAGATGCCAGAGTCAGCTCAGGATCTTGAAGTTCTAGAACAGGGAGACTGGAATCCTGTCATCTTTCCAAGGCTGGACTAAAGTGATTCAGGGAAGCATTTTTCTAGTGTTCTGCTCTTATATCCTCTTTAAGCTAATAGAAAATGGTGGTTTTAGAACATCCATGTCAAATTATGGTATTTATTAGCCCCAGTTTGGGAGTGTCATAAATAAAATCCAGGAACTGGTTCAAAGACCATTGAGAAATGATTCCTATTGATTGCTCTTAAGGCTTGCTTAGTTAGCTCATTTATATCACCAAGGACTCAGCCTAGTGATAGACATTCCTACATTGGTCTGAATCCTTTTCCATCAATTACAATTTTAAAACTGCTGTATAGTTTTGCCCAGAAGACAATCTGGTGTTGGCATTTTCAAGTGAGGCCTTGTCTTGAAAAATGAGTGTAGCTTGTGTCAAGTTTACATAAAAATAGCCAGCCCAGTACCAAAGCCTTTAAAATATCTGTGCATGCCTTGAAGGTCAGCCTGCTCCCAGAACCAAGGGGTACTGGACAGAGCAGCAAGTGTATCTGGTAGGAGAACTCAGGGGTTGAGTGTTGCCTTAAAACAAAATGAAGAAAAACCTAGAAAGTGAAAGTTCCAGGCCTGTTGAGTTCAGGGGAGGCATCATGCCAAACCCCGGTGTGCCTGAGTGTGCACAGTGTCTGACTAAGAGCAGTGAGGGAGCAGCCATGTAGACACCCAAGGGGACAGTTCCATGAAGAGAAGACAATACTTTCAGGGGCACTGTTGGAAAGGAAGAGATAATATTTCTGCCCTTCATTAAGTGGGATAGACACACACACACCTGCACCTCTATGCTGAGTGATGAATCCATCTGCTCAGGATGGAGGTCACCATCTTTTCATCAAACACAATGATCCCCATGTGATGGCCTTTTTTCTTTTTCCTCCCAGCTTCACCTTCTCTATTCTGTAACCCTCTCACTTCCTCCCAACTCATGATCCAACTGGAGCCTCAATATGCTGCTGAAGGGGAAGACATACATTTGCAAGTTCATAATCTTCCAGAAGATATGCAAGCCTTTTCTTGGCTCAAATCAAAGTATGGGACTGAGGTTCTTAAAATTGTAGAATACAATAGAGCCATGAATTCTACCTCCTGGGAGCCTGCACACAGAACAAGAGGGATGGTGTTCAATAATGGATCCCTTATGCTCCAGGATGTCACTGAGAAGGATGCAGGAATGTACACACTAGAAGTTTCAAAGAAAGATTCCAAAATTGAAAAAGCATATGTGGAATTTTATGTAAAGAGTAAGTGACTCCCTATGGTCTTCAACTGCTGGGTGTGGCTTATCCTACTTCATACACTAAACTGTCAGGATTGGGCTGTTCCTGCTCTCTCCCCAACTGCATTGTGTCCCTCAATGGGTTTTGGGTCCCTACTGCAGGACACATATGGGGAAGTAAAAGTGTAATAGATCTGAATCACTCACATATATTTACCTGTAGAGAGGAGGAAATAATCCAGCTGCAGGTTGTCAGCTGTAGCCCAGACACTTGGAGCTCTCACCATGCACATATCTGCAGAAGGACTTGGTGGGATTCAGGCAGTCCCTGGCTGATTAAACCATAAAGTCCTCACAAAGAGCACCAGAAATCCCTGGCAGAAAAACTTTCTCCTGACTTGACTCAAGGTGACATTGTGGAGCTTTTATTCACTCTTTGTTTAGATTTCCTGTGAGAGCTAACTGGGAACAAGGCTTTATGGACAAAGTCATGGGACTTTGAGTGTAGAATCAGGTGTGTGCTGCCATCACAGGTGCAGTTAGATAGGTCAACTGTGCCTCTCCTTCTCCTGAGACTCAGTGGATGGGTGTCTGGCCCAATAGCCTATTATTCTGATGGGCTTGAGACTTCACAGGAAGGTCAAGGAACCAATTAAAGGTCCAGAGGAGGCAGATACTCCAGATTGCTCCTATAACTCATGGTGTACAACATAGGGAATTCTTTTCTGCAGGTAAATAGTAACAAATGTTGCTGATGGGAGCAGATGTCCATCCCAAGGTCAGACCATTGCTCATAACTAAGCTTAACTCATGGGCATGGCAAACTGAGACACAGGAAACAGTACCTGAATTATGGTAACACAATTCCTGGGAGGGAGATCCAATGTACAAGATATATCTATAGACACAGCTCCCCCTGTAAGCTTTATAAATTGTGACATAAAGGTAGCCTGGTTGAACTCTCCAGACTCTTGTCATTTGGTACCCTTATCTGTTTCTTCACAGAGTATGTGTCACAGCCCTTTGTGCAAATCTCTGATACCACAGTTGCAGGACGTAGATCTGTGATTTTCACCTGCATTTCACCTGATACCAATGTCTCTATCCGTTGGATCTTCAATAACCAGAATCTGAAGCTCACAGAGAGGATGACTCTGTCCCCAACAAAGTGTGGACTCAGAATAGATCCTGTTGGAAATGAGGATGCTGGAGAGTATAAGTGTGAGGTCTCCAACCGATTCAGTTTGAAGACCAGTCTCCCAGTCTCCTGGCCATGATGAGTGAGTGACCTCTCCTCTCATTCCACAGTAGAATGCTAGTATTTCTATATCAATAGGGTACAAAATGGAGAAAAATTATGTGGTGAAAATGATTACCTACTAATCAGGTACAGTCAGCATGGTTACTCATGCCTATAACCCTGGGATAGATGTGTGTGCAAAGAAAGGCCAGGATTTAAAGTGAAGTTGTCTTAAAAGGAAAATAAAGACATCAATATGGTAAACAAAATTAAAGGCCTTAAGAACTTAGGTTATGGTTCAAATATATAGTGATCCCTCAGAATTTATGGGAACTAATTTTAGGAGCCCTCAAAGTTTTGGATGATTTGGGTCTGCTCTGAAAATGATGCATTGTTTGCATAGAGAAAATCATCCTCTCATATGCTCAACTACATTCAGTGTTTAACTAATTCATCTAGGCCCAATGCTGCCTGCACACCAGTCATCCATGTGAAGTGAGGAAGAGTGACAGGAGAAGGGTCTGCCCATGTTTCACTGTGGACATAGTTGGTTTCTAAATAGCTTTGATCCACAGTTTGTTTGATGCACAGATGTAAAATCCTTCACGTAAGCACAGATCATACTGTTTTCATCCTGAGAGTGGCATTCACAGTGGGACCTTGTACACGAGAGTTTCCTTGTTAATATGCATTTCTTTCCTTTTTATTCTCCTTTCATATATTACATTCTGACCACAGTTTCTCATCCCTCCACTCTTTTTCAATCTGACTTCCTCTCTACCCTAGATCTTCTGTTTCTCTTCAAAAAATGAACAGGCCTACCAGTGATATGAATAGAACATTATAATAGACTTGCCACAATCCCTCATATAAAAGCTGGGAGAAGTAACCAAGTAATAAGAAAAAGGGTTCAAAGTCCAGGCAACAGCATCAAAGATGCTCCCCATTTCCAGTGTTAGGAGTTCCAGAAGAATACCCGTCTATATTACCATAATTTATATGCGGAGGTCCTAGCTCCAACCCATACAGGTCTGTTATCATCAGTTCAGTCTCTTGATCCTCCATAAGGTATGCTTAATTGTTTCTGTGTGCCATGTTTTCATGATGTCCTTGACCCCCTTGGCTACTACAATCCACTCTTTGCCTATTCTGTTGGATTCCGCTAGCTCTATGTCTCTGCATTTGTTCCCAGTGTTGTAGATAATGCTTCTCTGCTTGCTATAAGGCTGGACACTGATCTACTAGAATAAGTGAATATCATTAATAATCATTTTATGGAAATGTTTTTTTCAGTCATGTTTGTTTCCATCCTGAATTTCTGTGCTGTCTAGCCTCTGGTTCATGGCCATCCAGGCAGGACCCTGCATGTGGTCTTTCCCATGGCATGGGTCTTAATTTGGAACAGTCATTGGTTGGCCAATTCCACAAGTTCTGTTTTAACATTACTACAGTACATATTTCAGGAAGGACAAATTGTAGGTGACATGTTTTGTGGCTGGATTGGTGTCCCAGTCCTACTTCTAGAAGTCTTCTGTGGTTGTAGAGGATGGCTGTTTCAGGCTACCTATCCTTCACTGTCAGTAGTCTTTTCTAGGGTCATTCTTGTAGATTACAGGTAGATTGCACTGTGGTAGGTTTCCACATTGCTCCAAAACTGCCCCACCATTCCAGTAATTACTGCAAGTCCTCTCTCCTTCCATCCCACCTTCCCCCACCTGTTTCCTCATCTTCTCATGCCCTCCTGCCCCTCATCCATCCACAAAATCTTTTCTAGTTCTTTTTCCCGTGGAGATACATGGGTCTCACAGGACATCTAAGGGTTTCTGTGCAATATTAGTTTACAGAAGTAGAACTCATATGAGTGTGTTTGTTCACTAGTTCCAGAAACTTCTGTAGAATCTTTAGCATTTTCTAAAAGTAAGTTCATGTCAATTGCAGGTGTATTTTACAGCCAATTAATTGGCCAACTTTTATTTATTTGTGTTGCCCAATTGTTCTGTCTAGGATATCTAAGAGAATATTGAAGAAAAGTGGTCACCACAGCATCCTTGTCTTGATCCTGGTCTTCGAGGGAAAGCTGTCAATGTCCACACTGAGCACTGAGTTGGCAGTGGATTTACATGTGTGCTGTTAATGCACTGGCCTCTCTTCTACCCCTAGTTTGTCTGTTTTCATCATTAAAAATTGTTCACATTTGTCAGCTTTCCTTATTGATTCAGGCTTATGAGTTATTCACGGAATCAATTTTGTGTTTCTTTATGCTTCCATCTCTGTAGGTTCTGGGCGACCTATGTATTTGTCTGTTTCGTGTAAGTCACTATGCAATTACCCTCATGACTCTTGTGTAGTCATGGAAATTTTAGTAATCTGAAAAATGGACAGCAAGTTCTCAACAATAACTTCTAATGTTAATAATGTTACTCTTTTAAAATTAAAGTCAATTTAATTAAAGGTTGTGAACTTCATTATTCACTTTGAAAAATGAACTTTTTCTTTTTATTGAAATAGATTATTTTCTCACACGTTATATGTTGTTTATATTTTCCCCTCTCTTAACACTTCCCAGGTCATCCCCACATCCTCTACCATGGGGATACACTCCCTTTCTTTCTCTCATTAGAGAAGAACAGGCCTCTAAGAAAAAAAAACAGTAAAACATGACAAAACAAAATATAATAAGATAAAACAAAAACTATCATATTGATGTTGAACCCTGCAATCTAACAGGGGCAAAAGCATCTCAGAAGCAGACACAATAGTCAGAGACCCACTTGTTCTCAGAGTCAGGAGTCTCATAGAGATACTCAGTTAATAATTATGATATACATGCAGAGGATCTTCGCCCACTCATGTATCCCCTGTGCATGCCGATCTGACGCAGTAACCTCTTCTCTGAGGACTAGAACATATAGTACTTGACGATTCTATGTAAGTTCACAATAGAGGAAAACAATCATTTGTTCTACCCAGTTGTGATTCCTACAAACTACAGAAATTAACAACATGGCAAGATATCCCTAAATATGCAAGAGTGGCAGTTAATTTTGGAGGAACACATAATATCCCCTCCCTCTGCCTCCCAAGTTATGTGATGAAAAGCAATGTGCCACCATTGTCTGGCTGGGTTAACTATTCTTAACTGAAGTGAAACTATACAGAGTATAGTAACCACATCTGAAAATATTCTGAGCATACTCAGTGGACATAAGCCAACTTTTCTGATGGGCATGAGAATTCACAGGAAGTTCAGGGTCCCCAAGGAGAAGGACAAAGGAGAAAGTTACTCCAGGCAGCTGCTTTTCCTCAAGGGTCTTATCTAGAGAATATTTCTCTGCAGGTATATAGTAACAGATGCTGCTGACTTGAGCAGCTGCCCCATTCCAACAGCAGGTCATTGTCATATTGAAGCTTAACTCAGGAACACAATGATCATCACACACTGTTTGAACTACTGAAGGGAAATAGAGACCCAGGAAAGAGTGGCTGAGTCAGGGTCACACATGTCATGGGTTTCAGATCTGAACCACAAGAAATATCTCTGCTGTTACAACCCTGATATCTCTACTCTGGAAGCTTCATTAAGTGTTTGTTGACTACAGAGGGACTGGTTGAGATACCTGAAGGACTGCTGTCACAATTTCCCTTCCTTCCTTCTTTGCAGAGCCTGTGACATAGCCATTTATCCAAGTTACAGTACGGAACTCTGTTGTTTTACCTGTCTCTCCCCTGATGCTGGAATCTCCACCTGATGGATCTTCAATAACTGGAGTCTGCAGCTCAGAAAGGATGACACTGTCCCTGGAAAAGTGCTGACTCAGATAGATCCTGTTAGGAAGGAGGATGCTGGTGTGGTCTCCAACCCAGTTAGATCAAACACCAGTCTCCCAGTCAGGCTGGACCTCATGAATGAGTGACCTCCCTTATCTCATTTTAAAACATAATGGTGGCATTTCTATTTCTTGTACTTTGTGTTTTGTTTCTTTCTCTTTATTTATTCTGTGCATATTTACATCATGTATTTTGATCACATAGGTTTCCCTGTCTCTTCCCATCTACAACCCCCATCAAAATTATGAAAAATGAACTAAGAGAAAAAAATTTAAAAAGGAAAAAAAAGATCATCATGGAAGCTGCAGTGTGACATAGGGAGTCATGTAGTAATCCCCTTTGTCCATACACCTTTATTTGCAATTGTTCATTGCAAAGAATCATAGGTCTGGTTCAAGGCCTTTGATTTCTACTACATTATTAATGCTGGGCCCTTACTAGGATTCCTCTTGGATACCTTCTTGTTGGTCTGTATTGTGGAGATCCTACAGATTTTGGTTTGTGGTCAGGTCCCTTTACACACTCCAGTAGATTATAAATGGGATAGATGTTGGGACAGGCCAAGTCATAACCCTGGTTCTGAATCTGCACAGCTGTATGGTTCATTGCCAGCCTGACCTCCCTTGTCCTTACCACCAGGCTGAGCTCTCCATCAGTGTCCCAGGCAATTCACCTCTTGCAGCAATGAGGGAGAGTTGGGGCTGCTTTTCCTGTTTTCACACCCTCAGGGTCTATTGTCTCCACATCTATACCATTAGGGCCAGGTCTATTGTGTTTCCCAGGTGAGATAGAGGGGCACTTCTTCACATTCTGCATCTGGTGGTGGGTAGAGACAGCCATCCTGCTCACTCTTCAGACCCCAGGGCCTCTCCTCCACCTGTCTCAGTTGATGCATGGGAGGTTGAAGGAGGGCATCTCTCCTCCACCCAAGTTACCACATGTCTGGTGAGTAATGGGGACAGCTCTCCTCTGCTCATAACATCAGGACTGTATCACTATAGCCACTGGGTGGCACTGCTGTGCTGCATAGGTGAGAGGCAAGGCCTGTTTCCTGAGTGCTGCAGCTGGAATGGAGGTGGGTCAGCTCTCTCATCTGTTGCAGACAGTAAGGGGTGAAGAGTAAGGGTGCACCTATCATCCTTCTACACCACTACATTACAAAAACTAGTGGAAACAGCTCTCTCCCACACTTACAAATTCTGGGAAGGCTCAACCAGGCCTCACCCAACAGTATGGGTAATGCAGACCATGCTAGGCCAGCTCCTATGATGTGATCCAGGGCAAATAAAAAGCATGCCTCAGAGTAGCCAGGGATTAAGAAGACTTTTTTATCTGTGGGTATTTAGAAATAAGTTTCTATCTATCTGACTTTAACAATAAAGGAACACACATGCTTTCTGATGGTAACTTTCTCTTTTACTTCATCTTAAAAATGATCTCTGCCTCTTTCTGAACCACACAGCTGCATATCTCCACACTGCTGCATACAGCTACATATCTTTACATACATACATCTTTTCACATGGACTTTTCTATCTGAAGGGAAAATAAGGCAACACACTTGTTTTCTGCTGGTAACCTAAGAAAAAAAAGGAACAAGCACATGCTTTCCTGATGGTAACCTTCTCTTTTCCTTCTGCTTACATAATCTTTCTTGACATCCTCTCCATCTTCACACAGCTACGTTCTTTACATACATCTTTTCTCATGGCTGCACATCTTTCTTTTACATACATTTCTCTTCTCTATCTCTCTTTTTTTTTTTTTTTTTTTGGTTTCTCGAGACAGGGTTTCTCTGTGTAGCTTTGTGCCTTTTTCCTGGAACTCACTTGGTAGCCCAGGCTGGCCTCAAACTCACAGAGATCCGCCTGGCTCTGCCTGGGATTAAAGGTGTGTGCCACCAACACCCGGCCCTCTATCTCTTTTCTATACAGCTGCATCTTCCTTGTCTCCACACAGTTACAATTCTCCACACAGACACAGCTAAATACCTCATTTACATAGCTCTCTGATGACATAGCACTTCACACAGTTCCTAGGCTCAGCTCCTCTATGTAGCAGCTGCTCTTTTATACAGCTCTCTCTCTCACTCACACACACACACACACACACACACACACACACACATAGTTCTTCTACATTGTTCACTCATTCTTTACTCACTCACTTTTTCACCCACTAACTTCCTCACACTTCTGTTATGCTTCTTCATCTCTCACTCAGCACACACACACACACACACACACACACACACTTCACTCACATTCTGCAGCAGCTCTCACATAGCTTTACACAGCTGTCTTTCTACACAGAGCTACACAGATCCACACCACTGTTGCTGGATCACAGCCAAACTCTGGATAATTATGTTACATTTAGGGCCCTATCCATACTCATAACACAAAATAAGTTAAGTAGTTTCTCTTAGGCTAGTAATGTCACATTTACCTAAGTACATAGCTCTAAGTTGATAAAGGATCCCAGACAGTAATCAACCTTCTGAACCCTGAGAGGTCAGTGTACGTGCAGAAAGAGAACTATTGCAGAGACCTGTATTTCAGTGTAAACATTCTGGCCTTGAGTAAGCAATGAACAACACCTGGGAATTTGTCTTTGTGTATTTTGTACAGAAGAAGCTTAGTTGGTTTTGAATTCATTTTGAACTGTAAATTCAGTTTGAGATTCAGAATTATACAGCTTAAACAGAAATCATCTTCCTGACCAGCTACAGCTAAACGTGTGCCCCCAAAGTGGAAAGCACACAACCAAGGGGCTGTGGAAGACACCACAGCTGTTCATGTTATAGAGGCATACCAGTGACAACAGGAATAGTTATTGACAGAAAAAAAAAAACAGTCGTTCACAGTCAGTAACCCCATGGCTTTGCCAAGTGGGATCCCCCAACAGGGAATCATGCATCTGGTGGGTCAACTTGTTAAACACTAGTTGTCAGTGCTGTAAATACATTCCTATGGCCTCCTGCAGGTTGGCTCCATTTTGTTCCCCAGGTGGTGTACAGGACTGATCTCCAAAGTGTTCCAGATGGTAGGGGTCAGGGACAGCTCTCCCACTCTTGTGGTCTTAGGGCCAGTTGTCACATCTGCCTCAAGCATTGATAGGCAGGAAGGGAGGAGGGCAACTCTCCCCTGCCCGTGCCTTTAGAGGACAGATGGTTGATAGAGACAGCTCTCCATTGCTCAATACTTTGGGGCTTGCACACTTATACCTGCACTAACAGGGTTGTCTCTATTGTGCTTCCTTGGTGAGGTGCAGGGCCTGTTCTCTCAAGTGTTGCAGCTTGTGGGTAGCTGGGACAGTGATCTCATTCTCATGACCTGCCTTAGGCATTGATGGGCAGAGGCAGGGAATGGGTAAATCTCCCCAGCCCATGTGGCCCTGTGGGAAATGAGAGGTGAGACTAGGTCTCCCATGCTCACAACCTCTTCTGTTCTCTCATCAACAGGGCCATCCCTGCTTGTGCTGCCCAGACAAAGTGCAGGGCTTGTTTTCTCCTCTGTGGCTGCTGGTCAAGGGATCAGCCCCCTCAACATCTCAGCCTGCTCCCTTTCTGTCTCATCTCTTCAGATATGCCTATGTGCATAGGTCCTGAACCATTCACTCTGCCTCTTTCTGCCCCCCCTCCCCCATACCACATATGCTCAGTCAAGTAGTGCCCATCTGGCTGGTGCTTAAAGGTACCAGGTACGGGGACATTTCTTTATTGATGGGGTACAAGGAGAAAAGTTATGTGGTGAGTATGATCAGTCACCACTCAGGTACAGCCAGCATGGTGACACATGCCTGTAATCCTTTGGTAAAGCCATGTACAAGAAAAGGCCAGGACACAACGACTCCATTTCTAAAGCGGAATAGAAGACATCTATGTAGTTAACAGACTTGCAAAGAAGTTGTTAGCTTAGGTTTGGATCAAATATATAGCCAATTCACAGAATCCATGGAAATTAATTTCATGAGGCCTCAAACTTCTCGTTGTTCCGAGTCCCCTGTTACCATTAGGCAGTGTTTGCATGGAGATGAATGCATCCTCTCACACACCCACACATATTTCATATAAAACTGATTCATATAACATCAATGCTACCTAGATAACAATCATCCACGAGAAGCGAGGAAGAGTGATGGGAGAATGAACGGCTCTCTTTCCCTCTGGATATAACTGCTTCCTAAGTAGTTTTGATCCACAGTTGGTTTGGTGCACTTGTGTTAAAAACAATGGCGAAATGCTGACCCGGACTGTTTTTTACCCTGCGAGTGGCAGGGTGTCATCACACAAGATTCCTTTTCTGTTAACTTTTGTGACACATGAATTTCCCACTTTGGCCATTTTGATGCGAGAAACTAAGTGGCATGAACACATCCATATAGTCATGTGGCCATCACCATTTCCAAAGCATTATTAAACCTGTCCCATTCCCTTGAGCCCTGTATAACCACATCTATTTTTTCTCTATACCTCTGAGAAAACAGGACATTTAATTGTGGTCAGTATTAGTTTACAGAAGCAGCTCAGGTGGCTGTGTTTCCTCACCAGTTCCAGAAACTTCTGTAGAATCTTTAGGATTGTCCGCAAATAAGTTCATGTTATCTGCAGACATATTTTACAACCAATTGATTGGCCACCTTTCACTTTTTTTGTTTTGCCTAATTGTTCTGTCTAGGATTCCTAAGGAAACACCAAAGAAGTGACCACAGCAACATACTTGTGTTGATCCACATCTTAGAGGAAATTTCTCAGTGTCCCCACTGAGTACAGAGTTGGCTCTGGGTTTTCATGTGTGCCCCTACTGCACTGGCCTAATATTCTATTCCTAGGTTGCTTTTTTTTTTTTAATCCTTAAGAGCTCTTCATTTTAGCTGGGTGGTGGTAGTGCTTACTGCTGTGGATATCACTCTGTATCAATAAAGCGCTGATTGGCCGGTAGCCAGACAGGAAGTATAGGCGGGACTAACAGAGAGGAGAATTGAGGGAACAGGAAGGTAGAGGGGAGACTGGCTGGAGCCGCGGCCAGGAGAAGGAAGATGTAAGGTACCGGTAACCCACGAGCCACGTGGCAAAGTAGAGATTATTAGAAATGGGCTAAATATAAGAGTAAGAGCTAGACAATGATAGGCCTGAGCTAATGGCCAAGCAGTTTAAATAATGTAAGCGTCTGTGTGTTTATTTTATAAGTGGGCTCGGAGACTGGCGGGACTTGGGAGCTGGAGACTGGCGGGTGGCAGAGATTTGTCCTGACTGTGGGCACGGCAGGTAAACTCTAGCTACAGCTTACCTTTAATTCCAGTACTTAGGAGGCAATAAAATGCAGATCTCTGTCAGTTTGTGGCCAGCCTGGTCCACAAAGGGTGTTCTAGGTTATCTAGGGCTACACAGAGAAACCCTGTTATGAAAAACCAAACAAAACAAAAAGATTGTTCATTTTTGTCAAATGGCATCAGTTTTGTTTCTTCATGCTTCTATGTCTGTAGGTTTTGGCTTCTTGGAAAGTGTCTTTTTCATCTGGGTTACTCAACAGTTAGCAAGTAACTTTGAGTACTCATGAAATTCTTAGAATTCTGAAAATGGAGTGTAAGGTGTTAAATTTCATTTCTAGTATTAATAATGTTAATCACTTTAAAACAATGTTAATTTAATTAAAGATTATCAAAATTTTTAATCTCTTTGAAGAACAAACTTTTGATCCATTGATTTTATAAGCTATTATTTATTTGTATCATTATTCTAACCAACAGGAAGTCAAGTAGAGACCATGGAGGACTGATGCTTCCTGGCAAACTCTCCATGATTTGCTTAGTTACCTTCACCTTCTTCTTGTATACCCTAAGACAACCTGCCTAGGAATGGCAACTTCCACAGTGCTCTGAGTGCTCACACACCAAACTATAACAAATAAATAATCCCATACATATCCATAGGCCAAGCTGAAGGATGTAATTACTTGAGTTTCCCCAGGTGTCTCCAGCTTCTGTTATGAGACACAACATAACCAACTTTATGTTGAATACACCAGGTCCATCAGTCCAGTTGCAGCAAGTTATTGCTCCTATATTCTATGTCATATTGTCACTATCCATCTGAACCTCAAAAAAGCTTTCTATGTGGTCCATACATGTGAGAGAAAGGACATTAAAATTCATGGAAAAGGCAGTTTGTTGAAAGCCTAGCTAATCCTTCACAATCCTAGATCATTCCAAGATTCATGCTTCATCCTTAAGTAACCAGTGGCTAATGTTAGTCATCATGAACCATGTGAACAGAATGGCTCATCTTGTGGTCCAGCTGGACCACTGAAAAGTAGGCCTGCTCCCAGTCTCCTGGTTGAGGTTTCTGTTCATACATCAAAGTCCTGAGGACAGTTTGTGAGTATAGTCATGGAAGCAACATGAGAATGCTCATCACCACCTATCTATGGGACAGCCTTAGGCAGCAAAGAGTTGGAGAATACTGACCCATGTTGAGCAGTGGTAGTCAGTACATCTTAAGGGACACAGCACTTTGTGCTGCATGCTCTGCTTCTCAGCTCACATGTCACAAAGTCTGTTTCTCCTTCAAAGCGCAAGAGGCCCCACCATCTCTGAGCACTCAGTTTACCATCCATCTCCTGTAATTCACCTTACTTCATACTCTGGTCAGCAGAGAGGTGGTGAGAGGCCAAAACTAGTCAAATGACATCCTTTCAAGTATGAGGGGTCCCACACAGGCCAATCTCCTCTCTGTTGGCTGTACAGCTCTGATACTGTTGGCTGTACAGCTCTGTTACACACAACCATAAGTAACAACTTGGTATAATTAATGTGTTACCCTGAGTCTCAGGATATAACCTAGGTTGTGATAGATAAGTGGCCTCTTGGAAGGTATCAGACTGAGATTGTCTGAGACCAACAGGACTATCAGTTTTCTCAGTTTCATTAGGACTGATTCAGAAAGCTGTGAGTGTATTACCTGGGACCCAGTGAGTGCAACAAAATGTGTTCCAGTGAACATAAATGTTAATTGTGAGTAATTTTTGTTCTACTATGGATAAAAAAGTGTAATTACACAGGACTAGAGACAGACTCCTCAGTTCCTTTTGGTTTTGTGACATAAAACCACCCACACCGATACCTCCAACACTTAGGTTGGCCATGTCATCCTGTGCTCACTCATGCACATCCATCCAGGTCCATTCAGGAGCCAGGTATGACATAGGGGGACTTCTCCTGTGTGGCAAAGCTCAGGGTTTCTCCACTGGTGATGGAGAAATGTGACATCTCAGACACAGAGTTACGTAACACATGTGAGTGTAGTTAAGGATTTTCAGTATGTATGATGCACTGGTGTTGGAATCCAGGCTTTTGTGGTTGTCACAGAAGCTCCTGCCTACTTCAGTATACTTCTAGTCTCAATTAGGTGATATTTGTGGAGGTTGACATAGTTCTCAGAGATACTGTTGCTCTCTAAAGGCAGGAACTTGCCTTTTCCTCTGGTGATTCTACATTTGGATTTGTTCTGTTTACACCATAACTGTTCTGCCTCCTAGAATATTTACTCAGGCATGTTTTAGGTTTATATCTGTTGCTGTGATAAAACTCCATGGCCAAGCCAATATATGAAGAAAATATGTTAGACAAATACTTCAGCCTGCTACAGGCACTGTGGTGAGATCAGGAAGTTGATCACCTTACCTCTTGAACTGCAATCACAAATCAAAGAGAATGAACTAGAAAATGGCTCAGCACTTTTAGTCTCAAGGCTTGTCCAAGTGACGATCTTACTGCAGAAGTCATGACTCATAAACCTCACCTATCAGCACCGTGAAATGGGGATCAAGAGTTTATGTTCCTGAGACTACAATGAGGAGTTCTGTAGCATGAGTCTTAAAGAGTCTTATTAATAAAATCAAACTTGAGCCAGGTATTGGGGTGAAAACTGGAAGGTCAGAGAGACAGAATAAGCCACAGCTATCTCACCTCACCGGATCCTCAGCTGGTCTTGTTTCCTCAGACTGGATGCCCCGAGCCCTCATCCAGAATGGGTCTCAGCTGAACTGCTGCTAGAAGCCTGAAAGCTTAACCAGCCACATGCTTCTCCAGGCCAAAGGCTTCTCCAGGCCAAAGGCCTCTCCAGGGCAAATGCCTCTAGTTTCTGGTCCTCACGCCTTATATATCTTTCTGCTTTCTACCACCACTCCCTGGGATTAAAGGCGTGCTTTCTGGGATTAAAGGTGTGGGTCACCATGCTTGGGTGTATCCTTGAACACATGAATTTCTGCCTCTGGAATGCTAGGATTAAAGGCATATGCTACCACTGCCTAACCTCTGTTTCATATTGTGGCTATTCTGTCTCTGACCCCAGATAAGTTTATTAAGGTACACAATATTTTGGGGAACACAATACCACCACAGAGTTCTCACTCAAATTACCACAAGGAACAATTTCTGTGAGTGTCTGATCAATCTGCCCCAAATCTTGCCCTGCCAATGGGGAATCTCAGCCAGAATCCCTGAAACATCTTATCCCCAATATTACTTCTAATAACCGGACCTTATACAAAGTTATGCTACTGGTCTCACTGGGACCATAATCAAGAAAATCACAGTCCTTTCTTTTGGAACCTGGAAGTGTCAGCACCAAGCTTTGATGTGAAATACTTTGTTTTCAAAAAGACACAGAAGTTAGTTCCTAGCCTGTATCCTTCTGTACCAACAACAAATCCTAAGATTTCCAACTTGAAATTTCACCCTGAATCTCCCCATTGTTGCTTTCCTGCTTTTCTGTCCTATCGTCCATCTAGCCTGGATCATGAGTATACTATTTCTCAGCCCTGGGCAGTCTCATGTAGTAGGAAAGACTTTCCTGGAAGTTAAGCATCTTTAACGGCAAGTTGATTTCTTTTTGTCACAAACTCATGTCCTTTTCATTAATTTTTACAACAGCCCCTATAAAGAGGGAACACCAGGGTTTTGAAACATGCTCACGCCTTTTTTCCCACATGAAAGGAGAAAACTACTCACTGATGTTGACCAGCAGCTGAGAGGTCTCCTCCCAAATCTGCTCCTGTCTCACAGGGTGACCAGTTCTACTTTGCAGGTGAAGACTACCTGTCAAGTTTGTTGTTAGTCAGGGTAATATACATACACATTGATTTGATGATGCTATTTAATTGATTCTCCTGAAGGGTGAAAATATTTTACTGATCAACATTAGAGGGTTCCTGTGTTCAGGAGCAGAGGAATGGGGAAGTGAACCTTATGGTATGATGTCTTTGAGCTGAGTCCTGGCTCTGAACATCCAGTTGAAGACACTGTTTCCATATAGTAATCCTCTCTGGCTCCTGCAATCTTTCCACCTCCTAGAAAAATCTTTTATTGATGAAAAATGTCTTGCAACTTCTAAAAGATGGAAGTAAGGAAATGGGTTCTCTCATAATCTGTGGAACAGAGCTTTACTGATAACTTGAATTTGGAGTAGTTAACATTCTTTCCTGAGTTCTGTATTCTGGAAATGAAATAAACCAAACCAACCAAAGAAACAAACAAAAATAGAAAAAAAAGAAAACAAGAGCAAAGCCCTCATGCTGTTTAAACCACTATATATGCCTCCTGGAAGATGTTACATCAGTAGAAGGGACCCAATATGGTAGGAGTCCTGTTTCCTGGCTTCCTGGAGAATACACTGGGAAAAGTTCAGGCAAGTGATAAACATGAGGTGAAAAGGTGTGGAAATGTTAAAAAAAAATAAAATATCAGGAATGAACAAGCAAGTTCACATTCTGAATTCTGATGTCTTCAGACAATAGATGTGTAAGTTGGGGATGGCAAAGACCTGTGGGTATGCCAGAGCACATAGAACATAAATGATGTTGAAGAGAAGAGTAACACCATATGGAATGGAACTAAAAATGGGTCAAGAAACAACTTCACATGACAAGAGAAACACAGTGTTAGGTTACTGGTGATGGTGGGCCAGAGAAAAACCATCACACCAACCCCAAGGGTTTCTACTCCATTCTGGTTGAAGGTCTGTACACTGAACATCTCCATGGCCTGGAGTACAGGTGATGCTTTTGGGTGCCAAGGGTGCTCTAGTGGGCAGACTGCTGAATGTCCAGTTGTGTAAGGCTATGATCATGAGCACATTTAATGATCACAAACTGCAGTAATGAGCCCTCCCTTGGAGAACAGGGAGCTCCCTGTCCTAGCTAGCAATAAATGTCAAACTGACACAGCATAAAGTGACCATTGTGGGGATCATGTCTCAACTGAGTCATTTTATTAATCAGCTTAGTCTGCAGAATTTTCTGTGAATGATTTCTTGGTTGTCTTAAATGGGTAGTGTCGTTGCTATGCAGGTGGTCCTGGGTTGTTTAAGTAAGTTAGTTAAGCTTGAGCCAGGGGGAGAAGACAGATAGAGAGAGACAGAGACATAGATACAGACAGAGACAGAGAGATAGCAAGCAACTTTTCTCCTCTGTTCCTGCCTTCAATTTCTGTCCTGACTTCACTCAGTGATTGATTTGACCTCAATATGTCAGACAAGTAAATCATTTCCTCCCTAAGTTGCTGATTTCAGAGTGTTTACACAACAACAGAAGAACAACTAGGTCACAGAGTCTTTAGTTGAGAGCACAAAACATACCTATTTAGATCATAATTAATCATATCCTTACTCATATGCAAAGCCATTATCATCCTATCACTAGAGCACCCTTGGCACCCAAAAGCATCATTTATTCTGACATCTCAAGAGAAAATGACAAGACTTTCATTTGATATTTTGAGGGCAATCAGCTTCTCCTGAGTCTGCCCATTCTCTAGATGCATAATATTTTTGTCTCTGGACCAGGAGTTACCAGGAAATATTACAAACTCTCCCTAGACTCATTCCACAGTTCCTGGAGTCACAGTGTTAAGATGACTAACCCTGCAATGCACTTCTGCCCAAGTATCAATCCACTTTCCAGCATTTGAGCCTGGTGTCCATTCTGCTTGTAGCCACAGACACAAGCAGTGTTCTCAAGCAGGTGACATAAAGCACAGAATCAAAACTCAAAATATTTTTTCATTGTGTATAACCACATTTTTGTAAACTATTCATCAGTTGAAGGCTATTTAAGTTGTTTACAATTTCTAGTTGTGTATAGAGTAGCAATGAACATGGCTGAGCATGTATCTGTGGAGTTGGATGTCAAGTCCTTTGATCAAATGTCAGAAGTGGTATAGTTTGGTTCTGTGGTATTTTTTTTTTTTTGGTGAGAGTTCTTCACACTGATTACACCAGTTTTGATCCCATCAACAGTGAATGAAGGATCCTATTTCTCCACATCCCCATTAACATTTGTTGTAGGCTCTTAGCTATTCTTAAGGGGGTAATGTAAAATCTCAATGTAGTTTTAATTTATATTTCCCTAATTACTAAGGATGATGAACACTTCTAGAAATAGGCCTTACTCATTTTTATTCTTTTTCCTTTTGAGGGATCTCTGTTCAGATACATAGCCCATTTAAAACTCAGTTGTTCTTTTCTTCCAACCCTCTCTCTCCATGTCTTTCTTTCTCTCTGGTTTTAGAGACAATGTCTCTCTATATAGCCCCACCTGTCCTGGAAGTCACTATGTAGACCAGACTGGCCTCAAATTCAAAGAGATCTTCCAGTATCTATTGCCTGTGTACTGATATAAAATAAGAATGATAGCATCCCAGACTCTGATTGTTTGCTTGTGTCTTTTTTGAGTTATTTAAAAAATATTCAGTATATTGATCCTCTGTCTGATATATGACTGAAAAACATTTTCTTGCACACTATGAGCTCTCTTTTCAGCTGCTTGATTATTTTCTTTACTGTATAGAAGCCTTTTATTTCTATGATGACCCACTTGTCAATTGTTTTCATAATTCCTGGGCAAATGGAGTCCTGTTTAGAACGGCCGTTCCTAAGCTTGTATCATGTAGGATATTGCTGATTTTTTCTTCTAATACTTTCAGCATTTCATATTTCACGATAGGTCCATGACCCTTTTGGAGTCAAGTTTGGAGCAAAGTGATAAATATTAGTCCAGTTTCATTCTTCTACACATGGACATTCCCTAGTCCCATTGGCACTTGTTGAAGATGCTGGCTCTTTCCCAGTGGATATTTGACATCTTTGTCAAATATCAGAGGGATGTAATTACGTGTACTCACATTTGGTGTCTTCCATTTTGTTCCATTAGTTTATATGTCTGTCTTTGTGCCAATACCATACTATTTTTATTATTATATTTCTATAATACAATGAAATCTGTAATTACAATTTCTCCAGCATTGTTCTCTTTGCTCGGGATAGCTCTGACTACCTGGGTGCTTTTGTAGCTCCACATAAATTTTAGGAATTTTTCTATTTGTATAAAAATATGAAATGGGGGCTTGGTTTGGGATTATATTGAGTCTTCAAAATTGTCTGGTTAGAATGTTTATTTTTCAATATTAATTATATGAATCCATTAACATGGGTTATTTTTCCCTTTTTTCTGCCTTCCTCAATCTTTTTCTTAAGAAATTTAAAGTTTTAATGGTAGAGGTCTTACACCTTTTTGATTATGTTTATTCTTAGTCTTTCTGAGGCCAACGTGGATGAGGGTTTGGTGACAATATTTTTCTAGTGTGCTTGGTGTTGCTGGAAAGAAAAAGATGATCCAGTGTTTAATAGCAATTATTGCTGTTCCAGAGGACTTGAGTTTTGTTCCAGCACTTAGGTGAAAAGAAATCACAACCTCATCTAACTCCAACTCTAGGAGACTCCACAGAATCCTTAGGCAACCAATAGATAACTGGGCATCTCCTTATGATTCTCAGCATTCACAAGCTTCACTGGTGCCCAGGCCATTAGCCAATAGTTCTGATAGGCTTATGAGACTTTACAAAACAGTCAGGGTCTCCAAGGGGAGGGACAGAGGACAAAGGTCCTCCTTATGACTTCATGTCCTTAGGGATTAAGTCTAGTGAACAGGTAAATAGTAACAGGTGGTGCTGACTCATACAGCTGTCCTGTCCCAGTGTCAAGGCCTTGTTTGTATTTAAGGCTACCTTATTGCCATGGCAACATTCATTCACCATGTGTGCTATTATTGGGAAACTGAGACATAGAAACCTCAATTTGTAGATGTGCCTCACACAAGCCATGGGTGACAAACAATCTGTTGGTGTACAACCATGTACAGTGTATTCACCCTGGAGACCTCAAGTTTCTGTGGAGGAAGAGGAGCTGTTTTTCTAAGATGTCAATGTTGATCATCAGCAACTTGAGGGCATGTATATTCCAGGAATTTAAAACAAATGGACAGTTAACTTTGACTCTAGAACTAAACTATCTGTTTCAGGAGAATTGGTGCAAAATTCCAGAACTCTACAACCCAGTTGCTGGACAGAAAATCATGCCTTTTGTGCAATGTTCTTGCCACTATCCAGAAAGGAAAAGGAAAAGGCATTGCATTCTTCATTCCAATGGAACCTGCATCTAACACATGATTCTCTGTGTCCAGAAAGTCGCTATTTCAAAGAACTTTCACATCTGTCTCTCATCATACCTCATTGTTCTCCTTAGAGAAGTAATATTTTGACAGATCGGCCTTAGATCTTGGGTATGAAGAATAATGGTCTCATATGGAAAATGTTAAAGTCCAAAATCCCTACCTTAGTTTTGCCAAGCATACCTCTACCATCTACAAGTAATACTTGCATCTGAAAGTATCCACCTGGGAGGGCTGGAGAGGTGGCTCAGTGGTTAAGAGCAATGATTTCTCTTGTAGAGGACTGAGGTTCTGTTCCCAGGACCCCCAAGGCAGCTCATAAGCAATTTGTAATTCCATTTCCAGGGGATCCAATGGTCTCTTCTGGCTACAGTGGGCATCAGCATACTTGTGGTTCATAGATAAACATGAATAAAATTAACCATACAAATGGAAAGAAAGAGAGAGAGAAAGAAAGAAAGAAAGAAGGAAGGAAGGAAGGAAGGAAGGAAGGAAGGAAGGAAGGAAGGAAGGAAGGAAGAGAGCAACAACTTACATTTCAGTAAATATCTCTTTATGGTCCTTACCTGTGAAGGACATAACATTACAGGCCAAAACAATGGTTTTGCTTTAAGCTCACCTGGACCCCTTTAGCTGGGGTTATCTCCTGGTCCTGCATGACCCACAGTCAGGACAAATCTCTCTCACCTGCCAATCCTGTGGCTACTCAGACCCAAATAAACACAGAGATGCTTATATTATTTATAAACTGTGTGGCCATGTGGCTCAGGCTTCTTGCTAGCTAGTTTCTATATCTTAAATTAACCCATTTCTATAAATCTATACCTTGCCATGTGGCTCATGGCTTACCAGTACTTTACATCCTGCTCCTCATGGCAGTGGCTGGCAGCATCTCCTGACTCAGCCTTCCACTTCCCAGAATTCTCCTCTCTCCTTATCCTGCCTACACTATACTTCCTGCCTGGCTACTGGCCAATCAGCGTTTTATTTATCAATCAATCAGAGCAACACATTCACAGCATCCCCAGGACTTCCCCTTTTCTTTTTTTTCAAAAGGGAAGGTTTTAACTTTAACATAGTAAAATTACATATAACAGAACAATTACCAAGCAAGCATTACAGTTGCAATATCTAGTCTATTTATAATATTTAGTCTATTTGTATTTGGCAAAATTAAAAAAAGATATCCTATCCTATATTTGTGAGTCTAAGGTTTCATATCTAACTTATCTTTTATCATGACTAAGGAAATTATAACTATCTAGTCTCCAACTATATCAAAGACCTCAGAAGGATATAATATTACCTGAGAAATGGGAAAAGGACACAAGCAACTTTTGGGAGTCTTGTGAGAGTAGACAGAGATAGCTGGCAGCCTGGACAGTCATCCAAAGTTCCTCTATAAAATCGGGGCATCTGTCTTCAGCCCACAGACCTAGAGTCTCTCAGTCACTTCTCTCTATGTCCTGTAGAATTTCTGGCAGTTTCCCCTGTGAAGCAGAAACCTGAAGGACCACTTTGCCAAGCAAAGTTCAGTGGTCACCTTCCTATGGGTCCTGCATGTCCAGAATATGTAACATTTTGTGAAGCATTCCAGGCAAGAACAGTTTCTTGCCCAAATGGCTATTTTTGCCAAAAAGAAGAGAAACACCATATAGAGTGTCTTTGACGCCCATTCTCCTCTCTGAATTAAATTGGTGCTGCCAGAAGCAGACATGTCTCACTGTCCAGAAAGTCTAAATTTTTAAAACATTTAAATGCCATATTCTGTAGGTCTTTGAAGTATTTGAAGATTATGTATCTATCTGAAATATATCTATGTATACCTAGAAAATGTAACATGGCTATAAGTTTGACTATCACAGAAGACTAATTGTTAGACTGTATTTCTTAATTATCCATTACAATCTAAATGAGTTACATAATCATAATACCTCAAACAAGAGTAGAAACATAGTATAACAAAATTAAGTTTAAAATTATATCAATAAACTAAAATCCATAGCAATGTAAAACATTTCTAAACAAGTTGTTACTCTTTAAAAGTAGGTTCATTAGCCGGGCATTGGTGGCACACGCCTTTAATCCCAGCACTCGGGAGGCAGAGCCAGGCGGATCTCTGTGAGATTGAGGCCAGCCTGGGCTACAGAGTGAGTTCCAGGAAAGGTGCAAAGCTACCCAGAGAAACCCTGTCTCGAAAAAACCAAAAAAAAGTAGGTTCATTAATCTACCCTTTCATCCTACGATATCTATATCATATCCCCTTTCCTTCTTTAGAAAGAGATTGCATTTATAATCAACCTGCTTTAAATAAAAATATTGTTTTTGCTCTGTCTCACACCAGAGGGCTCTTCTGACATTTTTCTGACAGAAAAATCTCTCAACCTTTTTTAGGAGCGATATGCTTGGGTGTAGAGAATGAGTGAGCCAATTACATCTCCAAAGCCAGCTTGGTTTATTTGGGAATTTGGGTGTAGCTTCTTATACTACTTCCTGCTGGATGAGGGCACTGTATCTTATGGGAATACAAAGAAAATTTTAAGATTATGGGGTAGTCTGTGAAGCTGTATTATCTGAGCCAGTTGCTTTGAAATCATTCTGGGTGATAGATCATCTGGGCCATGGTGTCACTGGAGACCTTTCAGGGGGTCCCGGCTGGTCAAACCTGATGTGTCTTAACCTAGAACAAATCCACAGCCTCTTACTTTCCATGGAAACAAAAGCAGAGCCTCCTTTCCAAAGCAACATATCCTTATATCCAAATTTTGAAGTCAAGATACCTTTAAAATATACATATTTGTTTACCTGAGCAGTCTTTACAATCAAATGTCTTCCTGAAGTTAAAAATCCCAAAGACAACACAATCCAGATTTTCTGTGTAATATCCATCTTTGTGTGTCTTATTTTTCATATTACTTTTACTATCTCTTTAAAGACTATTTTTAAAACTATTTCTTTATACAACTGTCTGTATTCATTTTCTTCTCTCTTCCAAGCCTACATACATTTTTACACACCACTGTAAACCATTTAAAGTCTTGTTCCATCTGAATCTGCCTTATTGTGTAACTATTGCTTTAAATTGCAGTGGTTAGTACTGAAGCAGAAGTCTTGGCTGTTAGCTCTGCCCAATTTAGCTTTTCAACATGGTGGAGATAATTTGTCAAGCCCCACATTGGGCACCATCTGTAGCTGGGGTTATCTCCTGGTCCTGCTTGGCTCATGGTCAGGACAAATCTCTCTCACCCACCAATCCCGCCCCTGCTCAGACCCAAATAAACACAGGGATGCTTATATTATTTATAAACTGTATGGCTGTGTGGCTCAGGCTTTGTGCTGTCTAGTTCTTATATCTTAAATTAACCCATTTCTATAAATCTATACTGTAACTGGAAAGTTTCTCTTTGGGTCCACCAAGGCCCTGCAGTTCCACAACCCACTTATAAAATAATCACTCAGAAGCTCATATTAATTAAAATTGCTCAGCCATTAGCTCAGGCTAACTATTGTCTAGTTCTTACATCTTAAACTCAGTTGATTTCTGTTCATCTATATGTTGCCATGTGTTCCATGGCTTTACCTGTTGCCTTTACATGCTGCTCCCTGGACAGCAGGCTGGCATCTCCTTTCCAGCCTTCCTGTTCCCACAATTCTGTTCTCTGTTTGTCCCGCCTATACTTCCTACCTGGCTACTGGCCAATCAGCATTTTATTTATCAATCAATCAGAGCAACACATTCACAGCATCCCCAGTACCCCTTAGTCATCCCTTTCCTAGATCATTCTGAGACTCATTTGTCTTTGGGGGGCCTGTGCCTTATCACAGTCAGCATCAAATACCTGAAAGATTGCTCCATATTATAGTTCATCCTGCTCATTTAACTGAATGAAAGGTGCTCTTTTGGTCTCATGTTTGAGATTTCTGTACACACAAGTCTGGAAGACAGTATATGGGTACATCTCAGGGAAGCTCAATGGGAAGGCTTTTTCTGTCCTATCTGTAGGATTTCCTTGAACACCATTGCCTTAGAGGGCATTGGCCCAGGCTCTGAAGTGGACATCAGTACAGACAGAGGGACACAGCATTTTTTTTGGTGAAAATCAGGCAGTTGGTCAGTGAGGCCCAGAAGAGAAAATTGGCATCTGACTCCAGATCTTCAGTCTGTATCATCAAGCTCTGCATCTCAGCTCACACATGACAAAGACAGGTTCTCACACATAGGACAGGTGGCCCATCAACTCTGAGCAATCATGTCGTACTGCGTCTGCCTGTGATTGATATTTTGCCTCATACTCTAATGACAAGTATTGGGGCTCAATGTTAGAAAAAACAACACTGTTTGAAAGACGCCTTTGCAAGTATCATAGGACCATCTTCTTTCTATTGTCTGCATAGCAGTGCTACTGAAGGCCACTATCACAAGCTAATATTCTAACTCCATGGATTTTAAGGATTGTAGCCTTAAAGCATGTCCATGAGAGTCAAAATACAAACCATATGTGGAGGAAAAATGGTCAAGCCTCATCGAAGGTGAAAGGTTGAAGTTGTCAGAAGGCAACTGGACTCTCACTTTGATGAATGCCACAACTGACAGAGGACTCTATGAGTGTAAACCTGGGAACATAATGAGTGCCACCCAAGAGACACATTCACCTTGGATATTGTCTGTATTTTCTGTTTCATGATTATTACAACTGCCTAAATGCAGATGTCTCAAGCCAGGCCACTTGTTCCTTCATAGGTTTGTGACACAGACCCACCACATAGTCAGCCAGGCTAGCCTATAAATTGTTGCCTATCCCAAACACATGCAGCCAGGCCCAGCATTGAGCTAGAATGGGTGGTAAGGACTTCTGAATAGAGATGCTAAGGGTGATAGAGATGAGGAGCATCTCAGACTTGGCTCAGTGCACACATGTACACTGTACAGGGTACAGTGCAGCTGTTTTATGTGTTGTGCTGGAGATGGATCAGGGATTGTACATGCTTCATGAGTACTCTTCTACTAATCTGCACATCAGCTCTGGGTGGGATCTGCTCAACTAAGGTTATACCAGAGATAAGATCACACTCTATAGACCAGGATTTCCCCTTACCTCTGCTGACATCACATGTTGTTTTATTCTTTTTGCTCCATATTGTGCAATTAACCTGATTATATCCCTTTCATGTATTCATTTTTATCCAGGATAAAACCTCAACCTCTTCTGTTATATTGCCTCTCACTCACCTGCACATTACTCTGGTCTTCTCAGTGGGGAGTCCCAGATATCCTGCCAAGAACACTTTATTCCCAATATCACTATTAATATTTAAAGATCAGATCTTGGCAATTGGCATCAACAGGGCCAAAGTGAAGAAAATTACAGGTCTTGTAAAGTGGATCCCTTAAATGACATCAATGGGCTTTGGGGTGAAGCATCGGTTTTACAAATTGGTATCTACAGAAATTAATTCCCAGCCTGTGTCATGTACACAAACAAACCCCAATCCTCTCACAACATTCCTGCTATCATTCTTCTCTTTTTGTATCTCTTATTTCTCTTGGGTCACCCTGGACCAGTGCTGGAATCTGTAGTGTGGGGTCCTCCCAAGAGGGAGGAACTTCTCAGGCATAGACTTTAGTAAGGTCTGGTAGATTTTTCACTCTGTCTTTAACTCATGCCTTCCTGCCCCCTCCATTTGCTTTCATGAACACCATAACTCAGAAGGATTACACAAACTCTGAACCATGCCCATGTTCCTTTACCCCAATGCTCACAGTTTCTGTCTTGTCACAGATTGGTGATTGGTTTCTGCAAAGGATCCAGAAGAGACATGTGATGAATGTGCCTAGGAGGTCTGCCCTCAGTCAGGATGAAATATGTTTTGATGATACTGTTTCCTCAATTCTTCACAATGTCTGTTGTGTTCATCACAGTGTCCCTGAGTTCAGTATCTGGGAAGTGGGAAAAGTGACACTCAGGGTAGATGTTCTTGAACTCTACCCTTCCTCTCAGTGGACACCATCACTTGTGATGACTGTGGCAAATAGAGACAGACATTCACTCTGAGAATAGGAAACTTCTAGTGGATTCTCTATATGGAGAATGAGGAATTAACAGCTTGAAGCAGTGTCCTAGTTAGCATTAACTATCACCTTGAAACAGCCCAAGGTCACCTGGACAGAAACAGTGTATTCAGGCACAGACCACACACTCAGAAGAACATGTGAGTGACTTGCTGCCATCTGAACTGCCCCTCTCCCAAGATTCTGTTCCCAAAGACCACCTACAGCCAAAGCTCTTCAAGCTCAACAACTTCCCTGCTTTTGGGCCCTGTGCCCAATTCTGGCTGATGTCTTATGATAACTAGCCACACCAGTCAAAAGAACACAGATTCCCCTCATGCACCAAACACCAAGCTAACCACCAGAAGGCCAACTCTCAACTTTCACAGACTCTAAACTAGATAAGAAGTAATGCTGGTGACTAGAAATTCAGTCTACAAAGATCAGAAGAGCCGGGCGTTGGTGGTGCATGCCTTTAATCCCAGCACTCGGGAGGCAGAGGCAGGTGGATCTCTGTGAGTTCGAGGCCAGCCTGGACTACAGAGCAAGTTCCAGGAAAAGGCGCAAAGCTACACAGAGAAACCCTGTCTTGAAAAAACCAAAAAAAAAAAAAAATCAGAAGAACAAAGAGTAAAGAGAATCAAGAAACAAAACACAAATCCTACAAAGACAAACTCAGAAATCAGGTCCTAGATGTAATCATCCCAAACCTAGTAGCCTAACAACAGTGTAAGAATATAATCAAAGACTGGGAAATATGGTAACAAGAGATTCCATGTATTGTATGACAGCAACACCTAAACATTCCAATACTGACAAAGGACAAGGAAATGACATTAAGAACAAATTTATGAAGATGTTGGTTGTCCTTAAAGAAGAAATGGAGAACTCTCTTAAAGAAATCAAGGAAAAGACAACCAAAAAAATTGCAGAAATCAATAAATACCTTAAAGAATGTCAATAAACCAAGAAAACAAACAGCTGAAGGAAATTATTCAAGTTCTGAAGATTCAACTAGAAGCAATAAAGAAAACATAAACTAAGGGAATTGTGGAACTGGAAAATCTGGATAAGTTAACAGGAACTATAGAAGCAAGCATCATCAAGAGAATAAAAGAGATGAAAGAGAGAATTTCAGGCATTGCAGATATGATAGAAGAAATAGCAAAATCCAAGAAAACTAACAGAAAACATCCACGAACTCTTGGATACCATGAAAAGACCAAAACTAAGAATAATAGGAATAAGAAAAGGGAAAAAATCCTATATCAAAGATCCAGAAAATATATTTAACAAAATCATAGAAGAATAATTTTTCTAACTTAGAGATGGACATACCAATAAAAGTACAAAGACCTTACAGAACACCAAATAGATTAGACTAGAAAAGAAAGTCACCAAGTCACACAACAAGCAAAACACTAAATGTACATAACAAAGACAGAATATTGAAAGCTGCTAGAGAAAAAGACCGAATAACTCATGAAGGCACACCTATGAGAATTACCCCCAACTTCTTAATAGGAGTCTTTGAAAGCCAGAAGGGCCTGGACTGGTGTGTTGCAGACTCTAAGAGAGTATGGAAGCCAGTCCAGACTACTACACCCAAGAAAACTTTCAATTAGCATAGACAGATAAAACAAGATATTTCATGAAAAAAAAACAAACAAATTTACGGTATACCTATCAACAAATCCACAACTACAGAGGTACTAGAAGGAAAACTCTAGCCCAAGGAAGTTAACTACACTCACAAAAACATAGACAATAGATAATCTTACACTAGCAAAATCCAAAGAAGGGAAATAGACACACACTTCCTCTATCACACTCTCACACACAAACACACAATACCACTACCAGTAACAATATAACAGTAATTAACAATCATTGGTAATTAATATCTCTTAATATCAATGGACTCAATTCCCATATAAAAGAAGCCTTCTGCTGCATACAAGAAACACACTTCAACTTTAAAGACAGACATTACCTCTGAGTAAAGGGTTGGGTACAGCTTCCTTGTCATATATAGAAGACACAATCTCACAGAAGGCATCCTGCTATTCTGATCATACCATCACTTCATCTCCTTTTCTGAAATGTTTCCTGAATTTCAAACAATGGGATGGTGACACAGATAAATAAATTGGGACTGGAAATCCTGTGGAGTATATTCTTTCATGCATTTAGACTAATTTTGAATTTCTTTGCTGGTCTTGATCTGTGCAAGTAGAGGCTTCTTTGATGATAATGAGAGCTACACTTAGCTGTGGGTATAAGGATTTGTGCTTAATATTTACCTAGAAATTATACTGGTTTAGAAAAATGGCAATAGGATCCATGACCTTACTAGCCAATTGTAGTTGTCTAGGATTCCAATGTGAGAAATGATTTCCTTTGTATCAAGCAGATCTTAAGTCTAATTAGAGAGTTGTTGGTTACGTTCAAGATAAGTGCCACTCTTGCAGCTTGAGGGATATCTTGCCATACTGGTCATTGCTTTGTTTCATAGGCATCACAACTGAGTAGAACTACTGGTTCTATACAACTTTTTAAACATCCCTAGTGTTATTTATCTTCCAACCTTCTCTGTCTGTATTACATTCATTCCCCTTCCCCAGTTAAGATCCTTTCTTTTTCCATTCCCCCTTCATATCATCCATACTCTGCTCCTCCTACACCCACTGTATCTTTTAACTTTATCTGGATATCCTGGTTATGTAAATCCATCTGAAGATTCAGAGCTTGGCACTACAAATGTGAAAGAACATATGGTTCTTTCTTGGTCTCAGTTGCCTTAGTCAGCATATTTTCTAGTTCTACTCATTTACTTGCAAATTTTATGGTTTCATCTTTCTTCCAGCTAAATGGTTTCCCCAGGAATATGCACCACATTTAACCATAAGCCGCATAATCATTCCAATAGATGTAGAAAAAGATTTTGACAAAATCTAACATGTCTTCTTGGAAAAAGTCCTAGAGAGGGTAATGATGGGGGAGCATACATCAATTTAATAATGGTTACATGTGACAAAGTCATAGTCTTCATTCTCCAAAAGAGAAACACTTGACACAATCTCATTAAAACCAGGAATAGGACAGGGAAGTTGACTATCTCCAGTCCTTTTCAATAAATTCCTGGAAGCATTGACTAGAACAAGAAGACAAGAAAAAAAATAGAAGGCATAGAAATAGGATAAAAAAGTTAAATTATCTCAATTTGCAGATGAAAAAAACTCACAAAATTAAACTAGAAAACTTGCTCTTTTAAGTAAATCTGTGTTGCCATGAGCAGATGTGTCTCCCTGTCCAGAAACTCTAAGTTTTTAAAACATTTTAAATGCTATATTCTATAGGTCTTAAAGTGTTTGAAGATTACCTACCCAACTGAAATATATCTATGTATAACTAGACAACTTAACTAACATGACTATAAGTTTTACTATCATAGAGGACTAATTATTTATCTATATTTCTTAATTATACATTACAATTCAAATGACCTGCACAAACATAATACCTTAAACAAGAGTAGAAATATACATACAGTATAACAAAATTAACTTTAAATTTGTATCAATAAACTAAAATCCATAGCAATGTGAAATATTTTAAGCAAGTTGTTACTCTTTAAAAGTAGATCCAATAATCTACCTTTTATCCTATCGTATCTATATCCTATATATCTATATTATATCCTCCTCTCTTCTTTTAGAAAGAGATTGACTATGACCAGTAACATTTTGTAACCAACAACCTAAATAAAGACAAACATACATAATCCATTTTTGGGGGAATGTGGGTGTAGTGTTCTAGGCTACTTCCTGCTGATATGGGGTGCTGGTAGTCTTATGCAGATTCTGAGACAGTTAAAAATTATGGTCAAGTCCTGACTGGAGTAGTCTGTGAGTCTGCATTTTCTTAGCCAGTTGCTTTGAAGCTGTTTTGGATGTTAGATCATCTGGGCTGTGGCTATCATTGGAGACCCCTCAGGGGGTCTTGGCTGATCAAACCATATTAGCTTGGAAACAATCCATAGGTTATTATCTTCTGTGGAAACAAAAGCGCAACCTCTTTTCCAAAGCAACATATCCTTAGACACAAATTTTGAAGTCTATATATATATATATATATATATATATATATATATATATATATATATATATAAACTCAGCAGCCTTTACAATCAAATGTCTTCCTGTGGCTAAAAATCCCAAAGACAACACAATCCAGATTCTCTGTGTAATATCCATCTTTACATGGCTTATTTTTTATATTACTTTTACTGTCTCTTTAATGACTTTATTTTTTAAAACTATCCATTTCTTTATATAACTGGATATATTCCTTTTCCTCTCTCTTCTAAGCCTAAGTACATTTTTACTCACTGTAAACCATTTAGAGGTTTATTCCATCTGATTCTGTCTTATTGTAAATTGCTTTAAACTGCAGCATGACTAGGACAGAAGTGTCAGCCTTGGCTAATAACTTCACCCACCTCAGCTTCCCAACATGGCAGAGGTAGTCACTGTCAGCTCTGGGAGCCTTGCTCTCTGGTGACTCTGGGAGGGAGTGGGTCCATGCCTCCATCCAGCAGCCTGTAGCACAGAAACCTCTTCTTTTTATATTGTACTAGCAAATGCTAAATCCACCACACAGTGCACTGCATGGCTTAGAGACACCACTGTGTACTATGGCAGGAATCTGCCATGCTGCTTAGCATATGATTGCTCGTGGCTAGCAGCCAGCTCCATCTCATAGGCAGCTGTTGAGAGATGAGTCTCTACATTGCTACTGTCATGAGACTGTGAGACCAGGAAGCCTAGTGTGGCTCCATTTCTGTACATTCAGAATCTTTAAGCTTTCTTAGGTCTATGTGGATCAATGCCCAACGGTGAGTGCCAAATGTAGTCAGAAGGTTTCTCCAGTCCCACCAGGTCCCCACAGTCCCATGACCCACTTATAAAATAATCACTCAGAAGCTTATATTAATTATAACTGCTTGGCCATTAGCTCAGGCTTATTACTGAGTAGCTCTTACACTTAAATTAACCCATAATTCTTATCTCTGTTTAGTCACATAGCCTGATAATTTTTTTCAATTTTGCCTTGACATCTTGCTTCCTCTGCATCTGGTTGGTGACTGCTGACTCAACCCTTCCTCTTCTCAGGATTCTCCTCATCTGTTTGCCCCCCTATAATTCCTGTCTGCTTAGTGGCCAATCAGCATTTTATTCATCAACCAATCAGAGCAATACATATTCACAGTGTACAGAAAGATATCCCACAGGAACCAAGTACACTAGGAAAAATATCATGGCCAAACTACCATCCACAGTAGCCTCAGAAAGGGAAGAAATAAACATAATAAGGGAAGTGTAAGACCTCTACAATGAAAATTTTAAATCTCTGAAGAAAAAGATTGAAGGAAAACATTCAAACATGGAAATTCAACACATGTTAATGGATTGGTATAATTAATTTTGTGAAAATAACAATTCTAACTAGTCAGTTTTCAGGTTCACTTTAATCCTAATCAAAATTCTCATGCTGTTATTCTCAAAAAAGAAAAAAATCCTAACATCCACGTGGAATTGCAAAGATCCAGGCAGTCAGCACTATCCTGAACATAAAAAAACAATGCTGGAGGGATTGTAATTCCAGATTTCAAAATATTACAGAGGTATTGTATTGAAGGATATTTGATAATACTGTGAACAATGAGTTTGAGTTATTTACTGTAAAAAACTGTTTCAAATGTGGTGTGGCTCAAGCCTAATCTATATCTTAATCTAAGCCTTTTCTTATTGAATATTATATACAGAATTGAATAAAGTGAATCACAGGTCAAGAGGCAGAGCATGAAACCAATATCACAGGAACTGACCATAAGATGCTTAAGAAAAAAAAATAGAGATTTTTAGGAGAATGAAGATTATGGACAGAGAGAGGCATAGTAAGTAGAAAGGAGGGATGTTTGAGTGTGAGGAGGCTTGTTGGAGATGGCAATAGAGAAGGACACTCCTGGGATGTCAGCTGAGGAGGAAGGTCAGCTGGGTGCTTTTTCCAACTCTTTGAGACAGCAGGCTTTCACCCCACCACCTAGTGCCAGAGTATTTATTAGTAAAATTTAATGATAGAGATTTTGTTAAAAACAACATTTGGCACTCCAATGCATTAGGTGACTACACTAGCAGAAATTATGCAAGCTGTGGACAAACTGAGAAGCCATCAGATTTGGTAAGACACCTGAGAATACCTCAAGGAGAAAGTTAAGTAATATTAAAAGGAAAATCTTTCCCACATTAAGGATGGAAATTATAATACTGGCCATTATGTATAGTGGTATTTTATTTGTACTGAAATGTGATTTTATTTGTATGTTAATAAATAAAGTTGCCTAGGGGTCAGAGCTATTAGCAAGCCATAGAGAAAGCCAAGGTGGTGGTGGTGCATGCCTTTAATCTCATCACTTGTTAGGCAGAGCTAGGTAGATCTCTGTGTGGTCAAGGATACAGCCAGCATTGGAGACACATGCCTTTAATCTTAGTACCAACCATAGAAGACCTGGAGTGACCTACAGACAGGCAGTGACAAGACAGTCATGTGGTTGGGTTTATAACCAATGAGAAGGCAGAACAGAAAGTCTATTTAAAGACAAACACACAGGAAGTAGGTCTCTCTTGGCTGTAGAGGATCACTGGAGCAGGAAGGGTAAGGCTCTTAGCTCTGACCTCTTGGCTTTCTTCTCTGAATCAGCTCTGTGTTTCTTATTCAATAAGACAGTTGGTTACTTCTACAATTATGACCCTGTATAATGTTTCTATAGGAGGCTTGAAAATAGAAGCAGAAAATGAAAAGGTAAATGACTGAACTAAGATTGACATGGTACCTATTATAATTACTATCAATCTGCTAATTCATATTTTATTCTTAATAGCCATAGTGGGTTTTGTGACACATATGAAGAGGGATTTGATACTTATGGCAAATATGAAAGTGGATTGATAAGAGACAGCCTTAGAATGATTTATAAATGGGAATAAGAAAAATACTCAAACATAGACAAAGGAATATAGACAAGAACCTACTGACCAGTGCATGGTAAAACTGAAGAAGGGTGGGCCAAGGTTGTTAGAAAACCAACCTTAGTTTATCCACTTACTATGTAAGAATGACCAGCAGACAGTAGGCAGCCCCAAGGTTATGAAGAAGTTAAGTGGAATGCTATAGAAATGTTAGATTTGAGGCAATTTAAGGAAGCAGTTGTTTCATATGGTATGAACTCACCCTATGTGAAGCAGATATAAAATTCATGAGCAACTCAGAAGACAAT
>CABHPH010133325.1:2454-36109 GCA_902168325.1 Peromyscus nudipes | reverse complement strand
ACTGTGGCTTCTCACCTTCCCGCCTCAGACCCCGCGCCCTGCGGGAGCACGGCTCGCCCACGTCGAGGCTCGGCGCACGTTCTCGCGAGCCTTCTCTGTCCCAGCGGGAAATGGCGGCCTCCACGGGTGGTCCTCGCCCTGAGCTGTCTCAGCAGATTGGGCCGCGGCGGAAAAGAAGCCACCGCCCGACTTCTGCGGCTTGAAAACCTGGCGTGGCCTCACGGTGGCTTTCTTGTTTTGACGTGTTTGGAATTTTCCCGCGGTCGTTCGGGAGTGGGGCTACGTGCGCGCACGTACCCGCAGTGCACCCTGGGATCGAACGCGCTTCCGCGGCATGACGTAAAAATCCGCCATGTCGGGGCGGAAGTAGGCGGGCGCGCGCCGTCCGTCCCCTACTGCGCCGGGCAAGTTTCTCCCTAGGAAGGAAGAGAACCCTGCAAAGTCTTGAGAGAAAGGAGTTTCCAAGATGAGTCAAAACCCTACAAAGGGCGCAGCCTGCGACTTCCTAGCGTGGGACCAACAACAGAGAGTTTTTTCTTTGGTTAGCGATCGCCCCAATCCCAAGTCAGGGACATGCACTGCTTAGTTCGGGTTCAGATGGGTTCGAAGTTGCATTTAAAAAGACATAGAGTGGAAACTTCCATTCGTGTCTGATGACACCTGTGTTATCTTTTATTCTTGAATTTTTAACATTATGACAATTTGGGGGAGTCAGTTTTCACTAATGCGGGTCCCGAGTCGTCAGGCTTGGTGGCAGGTGCTTTTACCGCTGAGCCATTTTACTGGCCCCCCCCTTTTTTTTTTAATTATTTTCGAATTTAGAACTGAATGAAGGTATTTCACAGATGTTTGAATTGGAGAGGAAGAGTGAATAACCTTAAACTTATAGTTAAATCAGTGCCTCAGAACCATCAGTCATAATCATAAGGACGCAACTTCTAGTGTGTTTTGAAAATAAAAAACTTGAAGTAATGAATGCATGTAATAAATAGCTTTTATTTAAATACTCAGATATTATGAAGACATAGCTATCTCACCAGTGAACAAATCCAATTCATAAAGCAAGTGCTATTAAGGTTATAAAACTTATAAATTACAAAATGGGTATGTTGAGTAGTAGTCACAAGTTTTTAAAATTAAGGGAGAGGGGCTGGAGATTGCTCAGCGGTTAAGAGCATTGGCTGCTCTTCCAGAGGACCTGAGTTTGAGTCACAGCATCCACATGGCAGCCCACAGCCATTGGTAACCCCTGTCCAAAGGATCCGATGCCTACCTTATGGCCTCCCTGGGCACCACACTGCACAGATATACATAAGGCAAATAACACACATACATATAAAATAACAGTTTTAAAAATGTAAAGGGAGACACCAGAGGAACCTGATCTAAAATTAACAGGTTCTGTTTGGTGGAATCAAGTGGTTAGCTAATTTTTGTACTTCCCTGAGGCTTGTGCTTTTTTGATGTGTCATTTTAGTCTAAAGAACACACTGGGCTACCAAGTGAGTTCCAGGAAAGGAGCAAAGCTACACAGAGAAACCCTGTCTCGAAAAACCAAAAAAAAAAAAAAAAAAAGATACACACCTAGCTCCCAGACAAGATTGGGCACCTGCATACTTGCTCGTGGCTTTGATAGGTTATGCCTTTGGTGTGTCAAGCGTATCTCGTGTATTTACTAGTTTTGCGTTCAGTACTTCAAATGTATCTTCTGTGCTTAAGTCCCGATGCTGGGTAGATTACTTCCCTTGCATTCATTCCTTGAAGCCTCACATTGACCATACATGGTAGGTAGTATTTCTGTTTCACAGAGAACCAGATTGACAGAGCTGTGTTTCCTAGCAGGTGTCAGAATCAAGCTTCAAAACCAGATCAGTTGTCTTTTTACTGTTGTTTGTGTGCCTGCTCGCCCCTAAGTTAGCCGAGAAGAAAATGGGAGCTGGGAACATGTGACCCAAGAGGTTTTTATATACTACATTAACCACATTATTCCAACTAAAATATTTTGGCTGAGGAAATATACACTGAATTAGAGAAGAAAACTATATGAACAGCACATGTCAAAGAAAAGCTTCAAGAGATGCATGCAGCAGGTAATGAAGGTTTGATCACTGTCCAGAGAGGAAAAGAACCCTGATAATAAGAAAGAAGGGGCTACAGGAATAAAAGTTTATGGGAAAGGGAACTCCTTTCTCTGCAGATACACCTACATACCACTCCCTGGCCTCTGTTGGAAGAATATACTTAGGAAGATGTTCCACATGCACAGTCTTCTATCTGTTGTGGTCTCACAGTCTTAACTTTGTGATAGTACAAAGGCATGGCCAGCAGACACTGTAATTTGAAAGTGGGAGCCCCAAGGGAACCCATTTTGGATTTTTATCTTTTCTAGGCTAGTGACATTCAGTAGTCCTCTCGTGGTGCTGGAAACTGCTGCCACAGTTACTGGGAACCACACAGTCACAAGGGGAAACCACTGATGTCATCTGGGGTGCTGTATTGCTGAGCTACAGTGTTGAGTAGGTCAGGTATGTTACACACAGTTTGATCTGTGATCTTTGATGTTTACAGTGGGTTATATCAGAAAGGAATATCATCCTAAGTAGAGGAAAGTCTGTGCTACTAGGAGAACACCATCCCAAGTGCTGGAGAGTCTGTACCATACACACACTTGCCACAGCTAATTGAATGGTGTAGAAACCTGACCCTAGCTGGCCCAGTAGAACCACTCCTGCAGAATCTGGAATCCCTCAGTCCCTATACATACACAAGTCAGAGAGCAAGGTGAAACAGTGTAAGTAGCAAAGAAAGCTGACTGACAGAAAAGACAGGAAGTTGAAAGGCTAAAGACACAGTAGCTTTCATCCCCAATTTTCTAATTTTAAGGCCAATTTTTTTTTTGGCAGGGGGACAGGGTCTCATTCTGTAGCTCTGGCTGTCCTGGAACTCACTCTATTAGACCAGGCTGTCCTCAGACTCACAGAGATCCACCTGCCTTTGCCTCCCGAGTGCAATTAAAGGTAAGCAACGCCACACCAGGCCTTTTTTTAAAAAAAAAATTATTTTATGCGCATTGGTGTTTTGCCTGCATGTATGTCTATATGAAGGTGTTAGGTCCCCTGAAACTGGAGTTATAGATAGTTGTGAGCTGTCACATGGGTGCTAGAAATTGAACCTGACTCCTCTGAAAGAGCAGCCAGTGCTCTTGACCCTGACCCATCTCTCGAAGCCCCAAGCCCAGCCTTTTAAGGCCACTTTTGTGTGGTGATATTTTGTGTATGCTCTAACAAATAAAGCTTGCCTGGAGATCAGGGGGCAAAGCCAGCCACTAGTTAACCATAGAGGCCAGGCAGTGGTGGCACACACCTTTAATCCCAGCACTTGGGATCTCATGCCTTTGCTCCCAGTACTTGGGAGTCACATGCCTTTAATCCCAGCACTGGGGAGGTTGAGACAGGAAGTGATATGGCTGGGTAGAGAAAGGAATATAAGGCAGGAAGAGACAGGAACTCAGTCCTTTCGGCTAAGGAGTTGGTGAGGTGAGAGGTGGCTTTGTCTTGTTCCTTCGTCTCTCTGATCTTTGAGCATTTACCCCAATATCTGGCTCCAGGTTTTTATTAAGACCAATTTGGATTTGTGTTACAGTTTTAAGCCAAGCTAACTATAGTATTGTTTTCTGTTAATCTGCTAATCATGAACTAGGGGACATTAGCAGGGTCTGGGAGGGTCTCAGAACCTATTTTAGAAGTTTAGAAAACTCTTCCTAGGCTGTATAACCTGTTTCAGGGGAAGGAAATCACAATCTTCCAGCTTTTCCTAGTACATAGATACCAGTAATCACAGAAGCTGCCTGCTTTGGCTAACAATAAATAAAAATAAGTTTCTGTTTTGTTGAAATGAGCATTATTTTAGTGCCTGTAGCTTTCTACAGAACTAAGATGAAGCACTGTAATAAAGTCAGATTTCCGTAGTTAAAGAAAACCCATGTACTCTGCTGTAAGCTTGGTCTAGAAAAAAGAACCATCCTCAAGTGAATGAATAGCTGCTTTTCCTGCAGAGCCCATCAGTGGGTACCTGGATGTTACATGAGACTATCCAAGAGTAGCAAATGTCATTTTAAAATCGGTGGGGGTATTGAAGCCTGAATTATAAAGACAGGTAACCTATCTACTTACTAAAAACATGTGAAGGCTGAAGATCAGAGGAACAACCTAGCCCTGTGGAATTTCTAACAGGATTCCCGAAACCAAAAATCTGTGTTTTCCCCATTGAGCAATGAATGACATGTACATTCTTTCAGAAGAATGTGCAACCAATTTTAGCCCAGTTTTATTTAGGTCAGTAAACACATACATTCTTATTTAGAGCATACATCCCACCAGTCCTGATGTGTTGTAACTAATTTAGCACATTTTTATTGCCTGCAGAAAGTAATAAGTTACAGTTTTAAATGAGCACATGGCTTAAAAATAGTTTTCCTCATAAGTATTTAATAATGACTCACTTAGCATGAAATTAATATTAAAGAATTGCTAAGAATAAGCACTTAAAAATTCCAGTTGAAAAAGGAAGAAATTATGCACATTTGTGATTTGATTAATTCTGGCAACCATTAACTCAGAAAAAAGCAAATTCCATCCTATTCCTGTGTCAGTTACAGATTGACCCTTTAATCGCCAAATGTTTTCCAATAATGAAGTTGACTGCATCTTGTTTATTCCTAGGCTGAATGAAGATTATAGTCTGTTGAACTCGTGAGTGTGTGTGTGGTGTGTGTGTGTGTGTTTGTGTGTGTGTGTGTGTGTGTGTGTGTATGTGTTATACATACTTTAGTTCTTAGAGATTCACAGGAGTGAAATGTGCTGCTTGTCTTTTAGACTGACAAAATACTCAACATAAACTACGTAAGGGAAGGAAGGTTTGTTTTTTCCCTCTGACTCCCTGGTTTCTCGGCGTCATGAACTTATACAAAACATCATGGCAGCAGGAAGCATGTAGAAGAGAAACTTTTACACCCCTATGAGAGACAGGAAGCAGAGAGAGAAGAAGGGACCCTGACCAAATACAACTGTCAAACACACACACACACACACACACACACACACACACACCTGCTTCCAAGTAGGCCTCACCTCTCTCAACGTTTTTTACTACTTTCCAAAGTAGAACTGCCAGCTGTGGACCAAGCATTCAACACTTGAGCCTCTTTGAGATGTTTCATATTCAAACCATAACAGGCAAGCTTGAGAAGCTAACATGTAACCAGTCATGGTTGCTACGATCCCACTACTTATGAGCTTGAGGTGTAAGGATTGCTGTAAGTTCCAGGTCAGCCTGGGATACACAGTAAGGCTCAATCTCAAAACCTCAGAAGGAAAAAAAAAAAAAAAACCAAAACATAACTTAGCGAGCATTTCTGTTTTGGATTCTTTGCCAGGCACTCTATATTCGCCATATCATTTGATCTATAATTCCATAAATTGTAAGTAAAATAAAAGTGTTGCTCCTAGTTTGTACACTAGCCAATAAATAATGCATCAGAATAAATCTTTTATGGTGCTGGGGATTAAACCAAGCCCTCAATCATACTAGACAAGTGTTGTACCACTAAGCTACATCCTCAGCCCCAAAAGAAATCACTTTAGCTGAAAAAAAAAACAAAAACAAAAACAAAAAAACACTACAGCAAGTGGCATGGTGTTATTGATAGAAAATAATTTCCCTAGATGTTTGGCACTCTGAAAACTCCATATTATGCTCTGGCTAACAATAGCCAAAGAGTCTGCCTGCAGGCTCTTTTCATGCTCTTTGCTTCCTGTACCAGTTTCCTGTTGCTGTTGTGGCAAATGACCAAATTGAATGGTTGAAAACAAAATTATTTTTCTATGCTTCTATAAGTCAGGGATCCCATGTCAGACCCAGTAGTCTAAAATCAAGATGTCAGTAGGCTTTTGTCCCTCGTAGAAATCCAAGCAGAAAATGTTTCTGTGCTGAAGTTTCCTTGCTCCTGGAGGCTATCTGCTTTCCTTAGCCAACGGCCAATCTCTTCCTCTTGGATTCTGACCAACTTCCTGCTCTCTTATAACAACTCTTGTGATTGCTTCTGCCCATTCCAGTAATTCAGGATAATCTCCTCCCCTGAGAATGGTTGCCTTACTCAGATTGACAGTCTCTTCTGCATAGAAGACAATATATACACAAGTTACAGGACACTGTTGTTCAGTAGACCCCCTCCCACTAACACCATTTCCAAAGTACTGAAGACAGTTCACCTTGTGAAATCCTCAAAAAACCTTTTTCTTTATGCAAGAGCTGTGTTTCCTGTAGTCTGTAATGATAGATGATGCCCTTAATATTTCAGTCATTTACTCCTTAAGCCAGATTTGCTTCTGGCCACTCCACTGCTACTGGCTTCAATATCAAAGTAGGTACTGCACATTAATGACAGTATTGCTTGTGCCTGGTACTAACCAACCCAGGAAGACAAAATAAGCAGGCTCAATTTCAACAAAATTCCAATCTGAGCTAGTATCAGGAGTATTCTTGGGGTTTGATTTCATAGCTCCTGTAAAGGACTTTCATTTCTTTTTTTCCTCATTGGATTTGCATCGCTACTTGTAATCTCATGCAAAAACATGTGCAGATATCTCCCTTCTCAGTAAGGCCACCTAGTTCTTGTTTCTCCCCTGTGAAGACAGGGTCTCACTATGCAGCGCTGGCTGGCCTGGAATTCATAGAGAGCCTCCTGCCTCTGATTCCCAAGAGCTAGGACAAAAGGTGTGCACCACCACACCCAGCTCACCATAACCTTCTTAAGAGCAGAATTTAGGTCTTTTTAAAAGTCTCTCTCAAGCTCTGGCAAAATATTGGATCAGGAAGAGGGAATAAGTACCCTGAAGTTGCATCTGGCCTGCAGGCTTGTTTTGTTTAGCTTGAAGAGCATTTGAGGAAAATTTTTAATTGAAAACATGTAGAAATCAGAAAATTTTACATAGAATCCCTATTTTGAATTGCCTGATAAATTGGGCAGTCTGATAACCCTGTGTCACCATTTCTGCCTAACATGAGCTGGAGGTGAGCACAAATGCCTGCCTCAGGCAGACAGGTTCTCTAGCTTGGTGGTCCCTGGTCAGCTCAGACTGGCCTCTAGGAGGTCGGATTCCTGTGCTAAGATATCTTTAGTGCTAGTGCTGAGAAGACTCAGGAGGTAAAGTACTTGCTATGCAAGCCTGAAAACCCAAGTCCAGATCTAAATTCCCATATAAAAAGCCAGGCACTGGGGAGGTAGAAACTCGAGGACCCCATAGGCTTGGAAGCCAACCAATGTAACTGAACTCAGTGACCTCTAGGTTCAATGAGAGACCCTGACTCAAAAGGAGGTGGGGGAGTGGAAAGCAATAGAGGAAGACACCTGATACTGGTCTCTGACTTTCACATGCACACACTTGCGATCCTTTTGTCTCAGCTTCTTTGTGCTGAGATTATGAACATGAGGCCTAGGCCTGGCCATCCTGAAGTGTTGCTCAGTGGGACTTTCTGATGGTAAAAGGAAAAGTCATCAGAGAACCAAGTCACTAAGGAGCCACCAAGGTACAGGAATGACTGAAATACTTGTGCAGCCAAGGCGAGTCATTGGTTTAAGATCCATGGATGTACTTAAAGCATTATGTAATTTTAGTATATAGTTTCACATAATGACCCAGGAATTATGGAATTAAGGGCACTATCTATCAACTGAAACCAAGTTCTGATCCATGCATACTTACTTGTGAAATATTATATAAGTTTCTGTCTTTAAAGATGCTTAAACATTTTTGAAATGGTGAGTAAAACCAGAGAGTTTTCTGTCCAACTAACATCCATTCCACAGGGAAGCTGCTCCTCCATATTTTCAAATTCATGTTTGAATAAATTTAATGCCTACCACTTTTCCTCAGATTTTACCATTGCTGAAAAGTTTTTTGTTAAGACCTAGAAGATATTTGTCAGTCTTTGTATTCTATATTTGGAATCATAAAAATGATTTATAGTTGTATATATAGCTCAGTGGTAGAGTACTTGCCCAGTGTGCACAGGGCCCCAAATTAATTCCAGGATTACAAAACAACCACCTGATATGAGAGAGGGGGGATGGTTTCTATTTTCAAACATATATTATTACTTTTTTGGAAGTCACATTTTCTCACTTCAAATTCTAATAAGTTCCTTCTCCTAGGGGCTTAAGGAAGAGCATGTGATTAAGTTGGTAATACTATACTGAGGATCGTTCTACAAGCAATACTTCCTTTCCACCCCCTACTTGTTCATGAACATAACTATATTCTGTAACATTTTAGGAGGGAAATAATTCTCAAGTGAGTGTTTCACTGTTTACATGGGGATTCCCAGAGGATCCATTTCCTCCCACACTTGATTCAATTGTGGTGTTTGAACATGATGCTTAAACTGAAGCTGACCTGTATCAGCACATCTTCAGCTTAGTAGGGCAAGAAACTTAGCAAAGATGTTGACTGCCTCTCAATGTTTCTACAGCCAAAACTTAGCAATTATGTCACAGCTTTCATAAGCTCCATTAACTCATCTTAAAACAATAGATGGAAATATTTGAAAGTCTGTAGAAATTTAGATGAAAGCACAAATGAAGAAAAGTTGGACAAAATGGACTTCATCAAGATTTAAAAATTCTGCTGAAACCCCACCATCAAGAAAGGTAAAAGGCAATCCACAGCCTGGGAGAAAATACTTAGAACATATATATTTGATGAGAAGGTTGTATCCAAAATATGTAAAGAACTCTTACAAAACTCAATAATAAAATGTCAAATAGTCAATATGAAAATTAGCAAATTATTTAACAGACTTTTCTCTGTAGACAATATATAAATGGCCGATGAACAAATGCAAAGATTCCTTAGCATTAGTGTAAATAAGAAGCAATGTGATACCACTTAATTCCCACTATGATGTCCTCAATTTTCAAAAAGGCTGGAGAGATAGAGATGGCTCATAATCAAGAGCATGAACTACTTACTCTTGCAGAGGATCAAGTTCAATTCCCAACATTCACATCAGATGGCTCACACCCACCTGTAATTCCAACTCCAGGGGAGCCAATACCCTCTTCAGGCCTCTGGGGGCACTCACATACATATGCACATACCCACAAACTGACACATACATATACACGTGGTTAAAAAAAACAAAATCTTTTTTAAAAGATATAATATCAAATATTAGCAAGGAAGATGTATAGAACCTTTAGGAAGATCATTTGGTGGCCCTTAGCACACTAAGCATAGAGTTAAAATAGAACCTAGCCAAATCCATCCTATGCATATGTATAGGCAGAGTTTCTCTGTGTCCTGGGAAGTTGCTCCCAAATAAGCACACAGGGATTTATTATTAATTATAAATGCTCAGCCAATAATTCAAGCTTATTACTAACTATATCTCTTACAATTTAAATTAACCCATTTATATTAATCTACATTCTGCCACATGGCATTACCTCTCTTTCATCTTATACCTCCTGTTTCCTCTGTATCTGGCTGGTGATTCCTCTCACTCCACCCTTCTTCTTCCCAGCATTCTCTCTGCCCCCAAAATCCTTCCTAGCTATCAGCCAATCAACTTCTTTATTAAACCGATCACAGTGACATATATTCACACAGTGTAAAGTAATATTCAACACATATGCATTAGAGCATTGAAAACCTGTGTCCAGTTGTGTGCACAGGACTATTGTAACATGAATTTCTAAATGGTCTTATAGTTAAAAAAAAAAAACAGAGCCAGATATTGAGGTAAATGCTGAAAGATCAGAGAGACAAAGGAACAAGCCACTGCCATGTCTTACCTCTAGAACTCCTGAGCCTGAAAAGCCTTAGCCAAAAAGCTTCAGCCAAAAAAGCTCTAGCTATCCACATCTCATATAACTTTCTCAGCCGAGCCATAGTACTTCCTTCTTAGTGCTGAGATTAAAGGGGAGTGTGCCTCCTAAGTACTGGGAGCAAAGGCATAAAATTCCAAGTGCTGGAATTAAAAGCCTGTGATTCCCAAGTACTGGGATTAAAGATGTGTGCCACCACTCTCCTAGACTGAGTCAATCTCATGTAGTCCAGGGTGGCTTTGAACTCACAGAGATCTAGATAGATCTCTGCCTCTTGAATGCTAGGATTAAAGGTGTGTGCCACCACTGCCTGGCCTCTATGTTTAATCTAGTGGCTTGTTCTGTCCTCTGATCTTCAGGCAAATTTTATTAGGGTACACAATATGTCACCACAGACTATAATCCCAGCAACTCAGAAGGACCACAAATTCAAGGGTTGGGCTACACAACTGGATACTATATCAAAAAAGAAAAAGAAGAAGAAAAAAAAAAACACCTGTCCAACAAAACTTTGCATGTGAGTTTCCATAGCAGCATTATTAATAATAGTAGAAGTGTGCAAACAATTCAAATATCCACAGAGAATGTCTGTACAATGGAATATCACTGATCTATAAAAGTGACTGATGTACTGATAACATGCTATACAGCATGGATTAACCTTGAAACATTGCAATAAATGAAAGAAGATGCTCTTTAAAGGCCACACAATGTGTCAACGAATTTATGTGAAATGTCCAGAAGAGGTAAGTCCACTAAAATAGGAAATTAATTAATGCTCAAATAAATAGATTGAGTATCACTGTAAATACTGGGTGTCCTTTGGGGTTGCTAAAAAGATAGTGGAATTCAATGGTGAACAGCACACATCATGTGTACAAGAAAACCAGCTGCGTCCAACACTCCCAAAGAGTGAAGAGTATGAACAACATGTGAATTTATGCCTTAATAAAGCTCATGACCATTACAGCATTTCCCTGATTCTAAACATCAAGGAAAAAAAGTGTTTGTTTAAGCAGGCAATCTGAACCAGAGGCTAACGTCATACAACGCTTTTGGTTAGAAGCTCTCCACAGGCACATTAGAAATCCATCCCAGCTTCTGCCTGTCTCATGCCACTTGAAGAACCAAAGCACCCCCATTTCAAGCAAGCCCCTCACCCCAGCTTAAAACAGGCCTGAGTTTCAAAATTCTCAGAGCTGCTGACATAGATCCCGGGAACCCAAAAGTACAAAGTCAAGATGTTTGAAGAGCCATCTGGTAGCAACTGATTAACCACAAAATGCCCCAATGCCAGAGATGGTCAAAGGTACAAAGTCAGGGTGTTTGAAGGACTATCTGGTAGAAACTGATTAACCACAAAAATGCCCCAATGCCGGAGACAGTCTATAAAGTTTGACAAACAACCAGTCAAAACTGCAAAGTAAGATAACACAGAAATTCTGGAAAGCCCCTAAAACTTGAACCAATCAGAACTGTACCCGTACTAGCACTCCTAACTGATGTAACCTTGTGATTTTTTGCCTTTAAAAACTGAGCTTGCAGAGGGGCAGGCGCCTCTTCTAGCCTCTGCTGTATCTGGATGTTCGACGAGGTCTCTGCTGTATGGCTTGAACTGCTCCAGTAAACCTTGCTTTTGCATTTTAGTAAGTTCGTGTCTCTGGTGGTCTCTTCGGGGGTCTCACGCCCAGGGCACACCACCACTCACTTGTAGCTTTGTTACTACAGGTCTCTGCCTTTGTTGGAGTCAGAAAAGGACCCAGCAGTGGGTTTCTTACATTTCAAATCTTCTCTCAGCTCCTTTTTGTAGTCTGCCCTCTGCCTGGAAGACATAAGCCTGAGCGTCTGTTAAGGGACACTCCCAGCTTTCAAAGACTTAGATTCTCATTAGCTGCTTCCCTCTGCATCCCCCTCCAGTCATCCCTCGACCTCCCTCATTGCTGACCTCTGCCTGTTCTCCATTACCCTCAGCCAGCCAGGCCTCCCCAGGGTGTCGTGCAGATCACAACTCCAGATGTGGACTGACTGGCAAGCACCTATTAGAAGATTATTTTCCTTGATCTGGACACCATATAAATGCAGATCTCATTAGCTAGTTCCTTCTCCAGCTTACACTTGCCTCATTCTCTACTGGAAATCAACTACGATACCTCCTGGTGTGTCTATTCCCCCACATAAAGTCTTTCAGGTTGTGTGCTTTTCAGTGTGATTTCTGAACCTCAGCACACATTTCTGCTTTTATCGATGCACTAAACTTCAGTGGGCTGATTTCTGATCATCCATACACTCTCTGCAGTATCTTTGAATTCTGAGCTTTACATACCTTACAAATTGGAGAAGCACATCTCTGGACTGCAAAGCTAGATATAGCATGCCAAAGCACTTGACAAAGGCCTGCCTTTTCATGTAATGTTGACACATTACCTCCTGACCTCTTTGGTTGAATCAACTATAAATTCACAGACCTGGACCCCAGGCCAGACCTTGAAACTCCATGTGCTCCCTGAGAGCACCATGGAAGGCTTTGAGAATTAGCTGTCTAAAACAAAGAGACTTCCTTCACCGCCAGTCTTTTGTTGTCATGATATCCTAAATGTCGTATCTCAAGCATGAAATACAGCCTCAAACTCCTAGATGAGATGGTTCTGTGAGCAGCACCAGCAGTCCTTTGCTCACAAACCAGTAATTTCTAATCTTCAGTCTTTTAAGAAAATTTCACTTAAGTTGATGTACGCTGGTGTTTTTAGATGAGGGTCTCACTGTGCTGCCCAGACTAGTCTCAAACTCCTAGATTTAATCAGTCCTGCCTCAGGCTCCTGAATAACTGGGACTACACAGCCTCAGGCCACAGAGCCAGCACTTGTTTATCTTTGCGTTCTGTCTTATCTGTGTGACATTGTAAGCAAACATCCAATGACTTATATTTATCTCTTAGGAACACATTTTCTTATAAAATTCTTTATCAATCTCTTCAAATGTTTCTATTACATTTCGCTGGTGGAGAACATCCATGCTACAGCACATATTAGGCAGCACCTTAGGATCTCTGTGGTATTCCATTTGTTTCTAGAGCACAGGTAGCCATCTAAAGGCATATGCTGCTTGCCTGCATGATTGAGAATGACGGCTCCATATGAGCCTCTGTAGGGACAGCAGCACTAATTTCAGAATAACCATACTGCACCAGTGCCCACACTTAAAACAGTGATATCAGGCCAGGCCAGGCCTTTAATTCTAGCACTTGAGAGGCAAAACAGGTGAATCCCTGTGAGTTCCAGATCATCCTGGTCTATATAGAGATCTGCAGGCCAGATAGGGCTATATAATGAGACACTGTCTCAAGTAAATTAATTAATTAAATAGAATATCCTGTTTTTAAATGAACAAATATAAATTATTTGATTTACTAAAGTCACTGTGAAGTGATACAATCAAATATTTATGGATTTTTTTTGTTATTGTTGTTTGGTTGTTGGGCTTTTGTTTTGTTTTGTTTTGTTTTGTTTTGTTTTGTTTTGTTTTGTTTTGTTTTGTGAAACTCCCCATGATCCTTACAGAAAGCCCAGGAGTTAGGAAGCTTTAGGCAAACAAAATCTAACACTCAAAGCACTCTGCTCCACGTACCAGTTACCCTTTCTTATTAACCTCCCATCCTCAAATTATGCCAGGGAGTAAGGACTAGCGTGTGACAGGCATGCGGGTGAGGGTAGGGCTGTAAAATGCAGTTACAGAGCAGAGGGTTAGCCTGTAACAACCGCCAATGTTTATCCCGAACCTGCCTCTGAACCTCTCAGGAATTTATAAACTTTTTTTTTTTTTTTTTTGGTTTTTCGAGACAGGGTTTCTCTGTGTAGCTTTGTGCCTTTCCTGGAACTCGCTCTGTAGACCAGGCTGGCTTCGAACTCACAAAGATCCGCCTGCCTCTGCCTCCCGAGTGCTGGGATTAAAGGCGTGCGCCACCACCGCCTGGCGGAATTTATAAATTTTATCTCCTTCATCTTCTAGGGTGAGTGGGTGGCAGGGCTCTTGATGTTCATCTGACACATATTTTCTCTGTGATACAACAAAATTAACTGCCAGCAAAAGACTTTCAGAAAGCAGTTTGGTGAGGAAAGAGATTAGTTTTAATGTATGCCCTCAAGAACAACACAGAGCACGCTGCACTCTGCTATGTGTTTGGAATAATCTCCACAGAATTCTGAGCTCCAAGGTGATGGGATCCTAAGAAACAGTGATAACTCTGGCTGGCTTGAGCTGGGGAGACTTCAATCTGCAAGCTTTTTTTTAAAGGTTTATTTTATATGTATAACTGTTTTGCCTGCATGTGTGTCTATGCAGCACAGGCATCCCTGGGTGCCTACAGAGACCAGAAGAGGAGACTGGATGCCCTGGAGCTGAAGTTATTAATGATTGTTAATCACCATGTGGATACCAGACATTGAATCGGCTTCCTCTGGAAAAGCAGCCAGTGCTCTCAACAGCTGAGCCATCTCTCCAGACCCTTGGATTCACACATTCTTAAATGAAATCTAAAATCTCATATATGATGTCCTCAAATAAACATATGTATATATGTAGACTACGCCCTTTAACAATAAAGGCCAAAGGGATGGTTGGTGTATTTCATCCCCAGTATGTTGTGCACCCTAATAAAGTTTATCTGGGGATCAGAGGGAAAAGGCAGCCACTGTAGTAAACACAGAGGTCAGGCAACGGTAGCACACGCCTTTAATCCTATTACTCCGGAGGCAGATCTGGATCTCTGTGAGTTCAAGGCCACACTGGGAACAGAGCCAGGAGTGGTGGCACATGCCCTAAATTCCAACACTAGTTAAGCATAAAGGTCTGGAGGTCTGTACAGACAGACAGGAAGTGATGTAGCTGGACTGAGAGAGGAAATGGGATGGCAGAACAGAAAGGCATATAGGCATGGGTATACAGGAAGTAGGTCTCTTTGGAGACTGAGGTGTTGGTGAGGTGAGGTTGTCTGTGGCTTGTCCTATTTCTCTGATCTCTTAGTTTTTCACCCCAATATCTGTCTCCAGGTTTTTATTAATAAGACCATTTAGCAATTCATCCCAAGGGGCCAGATGTCTTCACTCTCTTGGTGTTCCCAGTGCTCTTTAGGAGGCATTTACTCTGGTTTTACCCTCCATGTTTCTTTGCAAACCTCAGAAGTCAGTGGAGAAAAAAAGTGTCAATTCATAGTCATAAACATGAAAATATGTAAATTTAATAAATATTGACCAGGGAAGAGAAATGGAGAGTGCAGAGGCCTGTTGAGCTGTGTGGCTCTGAATACCTCCTACATGTGCTTCCTTCATCTGGGTGGTTGATCACCTCAGATTCCAGATATATTTCTAAACTACTAAGAGTTCTTAAGGTTTAAAGGGAGTCATTCTCCTGTCTCTGCTCCTGTCTCTGGTTCTACACAGACTTAATGTCTTTAAGAATTTTGGTTCTTCAGGGTGTGGTGGTGCACGCCTTTAATCCTAGCACAGAGGAGGCAGAGGCAGGCGGATCTCTGTGAGTTTGAGGCCAGTCTGGTCTACAGAGTGAGTTCCAGGACAGGCAGAGCTACACAGAGAAACCAAACCAAACACACACACACACACACACACACACACACACACACAAACAAACAAACAAACAAAAATCAGACCCTGGGGCTGGAGAGATGGCTCAGTGGTTAAGATCACTAGTTATTCTTCTAGGGGATCTGAGTTCAGTCCTCAGCACCTGATGGTTCGCAAACATCTGTAATTCAAGTCCTGGGGATCTGGTGTCCTCTTCTGGCCTTGGTGGGTACCAGGCACACCTGTGGTATACAGACATATATTCAGGCAAAACACCCATATGCATAAAATAACATAAGAAAATAAATTAATATATAAGTCATCTGGTTTAAAAAAAAGAAAAAAGACTGTTAATACCCTTTGACCATATTTTGTTTGCCATCTCCACATGTGGTTTTTTTCTTAAGTTGGTTAGGTAGTGCCACCATTTAGGCAGCACATCCCTTTCCATGCTAGATGAACAGACAACAGAGAAGGCAAAGGGTCTCTGGCACTCACATGCTTCTTCTAATTGGGAAAAAAGCTGGACTTCAGCTTCTCATTGGGCAGCAGGCCCAAATGAAGGCACCATGACTATATGCAGCCTCAAGGGAGTTTATAATTAAAAACTATTTAGCTAAGCACATAGATGATCCCCAAAGTGGGGTAGCTCAAACATTTTCCAACTTTACCATGGGGCAAAGAAACAAGTACCCAGTAAAACCCCACTTTGTTACAGAGTGTTGTGTTGGCTTTTCCTCAGCTAGCAGCACAAGCTCAATACTCTTACAAAGCTGGGCAATAGCCTCACCTCCTGTCAGCCATGTGATCACAAGAGGCCATACCCAGTACTCCTCTGCTGCCTTGCTGCTGCCAGTTGCTTAGGGCTTTGGTGTTGCATGCTGTGTTTCTTCATGCTGTTATATCTAGTGCATGCTGCCTGTCTGTACAGCACCTTGTCATCACTGCTATAAGTAAGCTTTATGTCAGACAGTTTTACCCAACTGTGGCTGACTAGGTTAAGCCACAATGTTCAGCAGGTGAAGTGGCTTAATGGCATTTTTTTTACTTTATTAATGTTTTCCTTTTGTGGTGGGCTTATTGCACTGTAATTGCTTCATAAGTTAAGGAGCAATATTATTTTCATGCTGCATAAAATAATGGTTCTGTTAGGAAGAATGGGAGACTAGATGGAAGGTAGGTATTTTAGGCAGAATAATATCCCACCCTGAGGATATACATGGTCTAATCACTGGATCCTGTGATTTTGTTACTGTGCTGGATAATTTTATGTCAACTAGACACAATCTAAAGTCATTTAAGAAGAGGGGATCTCAATTAAGAAAATGACTCCATAAGATAGGGCTGTAGACAAGCCTGTCCTCTAAAGCATGTTCTTAATTAGTGATTGATGGGGAAGGGCCTAGCCCATTGTGAATGGTGTCATCTCTGGGCTGGTGGTCCTGGGTTCTATTAAAAGAAAACCAGGCCCATAATAAGCAAGCTAGTAAGCAGCAGCACTCCTTCTTGGCTCTGTCAGCTCCTGCCTCCAGGTTCCTGCCCTGACTTCCTTAGATGATGAACAGTGCTGTGGAAAAATAATAAGGCAAATAATCCCTTTCCTCCCCAAGTTGCTTTTTGGTCATGATGTTTCATGCAGCAACAGAAACCCTAACTAAGACAATTACCTTTCATGGAAAAAAATACTTTGCAGATCTGATTAAGCCAAAGGTTTGGGGATAGGGAGGATTATTCTGATTATCTGGTTTATGCCCATGTAATCACAGGGGTCCTTGTGAGAGACAAGGAAGCAGAGGACATGTGGTGATGGAAGAGGTCAAAGCAGCCTGGGACCATGTCTTAGTCAATGTTCTATTGCTGTGAAGAGACACCATGACCACGGCAACTCTTACAAAGGAAAGCATTTAATTGGGGTGTTTCACTTACAGTTCAGAGGTTCAGTCCATTATCATCATGGCAGGAAGCAAAGCAGCATGTGGGCAAATATGGTGCTGGAGAAGGAACTGAGAGTTCTTACATCTTGATCCTCAGCCAACAGGAAGTGGTGTGAGACACAGGGCATGGCTTGAGCATATATGAGACCTCAAAGCCCACCCCCACAGTGACACACTTCCTGCAACAAGGCTACACCTACTCCAATAAGGCCATATCTCCTGATAGTGCCACTCCCTTTGAGCTTATGGGGGCCAATTACACTCAAACCACCGCAGGCCATAAACCAAGGAAAGCAGACAGCTGGAAAGGCAAAGGAGTAGAATCACTTCTAGAAGGATCATAGTCCTGTCAATCATTTTAACTTTAGCCCAGTGAAGCCCATCTTATCCATCTCTATAAATGCATTACAGTAACAACAAACAACTAATATAGTAACTGACATTCTCATAGGAGACTTGTGAGACCTTTAGTAATGAGAGAAGGAAGTTCAAGGCTGGAGTACTTTGGTGGAGCCAAACACTCATGTGAGCCAGACTACTCATGTTAATATCTCCCCTAAAGTCTATAATTTCACCTTTTTAAAAAATTGGAATGGGATATGACTTTATTTTCAGATGATAAACTATACATAAGTAATCCAAAAAATTCAACAAAGAAGCTCCCACAGCTGAAAACACTCTAAGCAATGTAGCTTGATACCACATTAACTCATAAAAATCAGTAGCCCTTCTATGTACAAATGGCAAATGGTCTGAGAATGAAGTCATTTATCAGTGTCTTCTCTACCAAACATCAGAGAGAGAAGCTTCCTTCTGCAGCAGAAGGAACAAAAATAAAAACTCACAGTCAGACATTACATAGAGAGTGGGAGACCTTTGGAACACACAGTTCTAAATGGATGTCCCCATCAAATTCCTGCTCAAGGAACCACTTGCAAGAGGAGACTGAAATATTTTTTTTATTAACAGATTTTCTGTTCATTTTACATACCAACCACAGATTCCCCTGTCCTCCCTCCTCCCACTTCCCCCCAGTCTTCCCCCCCCAACCCACCCCCCATTCCCACCTCCTCCAAGGCAAGGTCTCCCATGGGGAGTCAGCAGAGCCTAGTACATTCAGTTGAGGCAGGTCGAAGCCCCTCCTCCCTGCACCAAGGCTGAGCACAATGTCTCACCATAGGCACTAGGCTCCAAAATCAGCTCATGCACTAGGGATAGGTCCTGGTCCCACTGCCTGGGGGCCCCCTAAACAATTCAAGCCAAACAACTGTCTCGATTATCCAGAGGGCCTAGTCCGGTACCATGGGGGCTCCTCAGCTACTGGTCCACAGTTCCTGTGTTTCCACAAGTTTGGAGTTGTCTCTACTTTTTCCAATCATAGAATGGCCAAAAGACATTTAAGGAATTGCTCAACATCCTTAGTCATCAGGGAAATGCAAATCAAAATGACTCTGAGATACCACCTTACACCTGTCAGAATGGCTAAGATCAAAAACACTGCAGACAGCTTATGTAGGATGTGGAGCAAAAGGAACACTCCTCCACTGTTGGTGGGAATGCAAACTTGTACAGCCACTTTGGAAATCAGTATGGCAGTTTCTCAGAAGATTGGGAATAAATCTTCCTCAAGACCCAGTTATACCACTCTTGGGCACATACCCAAGGAATGTTCAATCATACCACAGGGACACATGCTCAACTATGTTCATAGCAGCATTATTTGTAATAGCCAGAACCTGGAAACAACCTAGATGCCCTTCAACTGAAGAATGGATAAAGAAAAATGTGGTACATATACACAATGGAGTACTACTCAGCAGAGCAAAACAATGGCATCATGAGGTTTGCAGGCAAATGGATGGAACTAGAAAATATCATCCTGAGTGATGACTCAGAAGGACAAACATGGTATGTACTCACTCATAAGTGGATACTAGATGTAAAGCAAAGGATAACCAGACTGCAACCCACAGCTCCAGGGAGGCTAGCTAGTAAGGAGGACCCGAAGGACACATTGATCAGCCAGCAATAGAGAAACGGATGAGATCTTCATGAGCAAACTGAGGGTGAAAGGGGATCATGGAGGGCAAGGGATGGGCGATGAGAGCTGAGGGCAGTGGGAGGTTCGAGCTGGAACGGGAACAGAATGGGGGAGCAAGGAAATAGATACCATGATAAATGAAGACACCATGGAAATAGGGAGAAGCAGAGTGCTAGAGAGGTTCCCAGGAATCCACAAAGATGACTCCACCATAGACTACTGGCAATAGTCAAGAGGGTGCCTGAGCTGACCTACTCTGGTGATCAGATGGCTGAATACCCTAACTGTTGTGATAAAACCCTCATCCAGTGACTGATGGAAGCAGATGCAGAGATCCACAGCTGGGTTCCAGGCAGAGCTCCAAGAGTCCAATCGATGAGAGAGAGAGGAGGGATTCTTTGAGCAAGAGATATAATTTCACTTTTTAAGAAATTACATTTATTTATTTGGGGGGGACGATGCACCTGCCATGGTGTGAAAGTCAGAGAAAAACTTACAGGAATTAATTCTTTCTGACACGAGAGGTTCCAGGGACAGTACCTTTCCCTGCTGAGACATCATGCAGGCCTCCAATTTCACATTTTGTAGGTGATGTCAACCTCGGTTGTCATCTTGGCTACATATGAAATCAACTAAAACCCAAGCTGCTGGGCACTCCTGTGAGGGCTTTTCTTCATCTGATCACCTGAACCAGGAAGGCACACCCTAAATTTGAGCCCCGCCTTCTGGTGGCAGCCCCATAAAAAGACGTGGAAGAAGGAATCCTTGCTTTTGCCCATTCACCCTCACTCTTGCTGGCAAGTTCATTATCCTGTCACTGCCACCAGTACTGAATCCAGCAGCTTCAGGATTCCAACATAGCCTGAAGACCATCAGCTCTCCAAGAATACTCTGGGACTTTAGCACCAGATGTGGACTACTGGGACATCCAGCCTCAAGATTTTCGGCCTCCCAATTGCAAGATAGCCATTGTTGGAGCACTCAGACCACATTCTGTAAGCCAGTCTAATAAATCTCCTTCTCACTCCCCCCACCCCACACACATGCCCTCACATGCAAACACATATTATATATATTCATTCTATCAGCCCTGCTTCTTTAGAGAACCCTGACTGATTATATTGTGGTTTCAGGTACATTTGGCTAAATGGGGTCTGAACACATTCAGCAGAAAATTCCATAAGTGAGTATATTCTAAGTTTAAAGTGCATTTTCTTCTGTAGTGTGGATACAAAAACCACTGCTCTCACTTTGAAGGGAATAAGAGATGGTTTATTCTGGAGCCATTTTGAGTGACCATGGCCCCAGGAACACAAATTTGGGTTACTTTAAATTCCATGTTCCAATGTGGAAGCAGCTTCACAGGTTTTTATAGTTTTACAGAACAAAGAAAATCAAGGCAAGTTTAAAATACATTGGTGGGTACATCCGAGGAGCAGGTAGATAGAGATGGGGAAAGTTTCCTATAGACTCAAGATGCTATCTGGTGGCATCCTCAGCTTCCGGAAGTAGAAGCTAGTTGTCTGTGAAGTCAATAGATTCTAAAAGGCTTTTATCTACTGTCACAAGATATTAGTTCTGGTGGGAGGGGTATAAGAAATGGCTGTTCTGGAGGGCCAGAACATAGCCCAAGATAAGGTGATTAGCCTCTGGAACTGCAGCATTCCATCTCTCCACAGTACTGACATTCTAATCAGCCAATCAGTCTGTGCAACTCTCCTTTTGGGAGTTTTCCCTCACAGCCAGATGCAGATTCTTTTCAGAAGTTTCCATTCACTGTAGCATGATATAATGTCCTAACATCCCTCTCCATCCTACCTAGAACATGAATCATTCCTGTGTCCCATGTATCCATACTATGTGTGCTGCCAGACCCCGAGTCTCTCCGCAGCTGTGTCCGCCATTAGATTAACTGTCTCCATAACACAATGCTCATTTTCAAGCATCCTCTTTTTACTTAGTAGTAGCCAAAAAGCACAAGAATAGTGTCCACGGACATTCCATCATAACATATCACTGAGGTTGTTCTTTTCTATTGTCAACTATTGTTGCATTCTCTAACTGTGCCTAAGGTATAAATTAAACTTTATCATTGGTTTGTACAAGTGGAAAAAACATATGAGAGAGTGCAGTACTGCCCCCTACTTTAGTCAGCCTCTGAAAGTCTTCAAATGGATTCTCCAAGGATAAGGACAGCGATTTCTCATTTGGTTGGTTGTTCTATCTTGTATCAGCAAGAGCTTGTCAGGAAAAACAGTGAATCTCACCACAAGTCTTTGTTCAGACACCTGAGCAGTCTAAGGCCTGAAGTCAGTGTTTTCCCCAAGGCTCTGGACAGGAATCCATAGGCCCCCTTCTTCACAGTGCCTTCCGGCATAGCCCACTGCTCCCTGCTCAGTGTTTTCAGTTGGGTGGCCTTGACTAATTAAAACTTGAGATAAACAGCAAGTGATGCTCAACGTATATACGGCTGTCTTAAGAGCAAGTTCCAGTGACTTAAAGCGATCCAAATTTGATTGGCAGTGCTGTTTGCCAGAAGTCCCACTGGAGCCCCCTCTAATGAATATATCTGGCAGGAATATGTCCCTTCAGAGGAGCCTAAGGGAAGCTGCATTTCCTTGCATATCCCAGCATTCCTTTGCTAGTGGGCTCATCCCCTTCTCTCTGACTCTGATGAGGACCACTGGGTTCCACAGGATCAACCCAAACAGTAGAATATGCAGAATCCCTTTTGTCAGGTCAGGGAACATGTTCTTATGCTCAGGGCATCAGGATGTGTCTACATGGTTTTTATTTGTTGTGCCTTGGTATTTGAACATTCATACTCTCAGGAGCGAAATAAGCTGTGAAGAATCTGATCCACAGAATAATTCATGCAGGCTGACTTGGAGTATGTTATTTACTATGATGTAAAACAGACAAGGGACTCTTTGTGGACAGGCTGCTCATTTTTAATGAATTATATAAACCTCTTTCTTTAGAAAATATCTAACTTCATGTCTTTTGTAATAGGAATAGGAAATGAACAAATAGAAACTTCTACACCCACAGCATAAGTGACTTTGGAAAGCGACCGTGAACAGTGCCTCGCTGTGGCACCAACAAGGCCGCCGTCCTCTCAGCTTTGCTGCTGTTTTGAGAGATTTTTCTTAAAACTGAAGCAATCTATTTAAAGCTTTTTTTGAAGAAAACTTAATAATTATACCATTTATAGATTGAGGGTGTAGCTCAATTGATATATGAAGACCTGGGTTTGATCCCCAGCACAATATAAACAAGGTGGGTGGTAAATGCCTATAATTTCAGCACTCAAGAGCCTGAGGCAGAAGGATCTTGCATTTGAGGCAAGCCTGGGCTATATAACAAGTTCAAGGTCAGTTTGGGATACGTGAAACCTTGTCGCTTAATACAAACAACCCACAAAAAAGAAACAGGTTGATCTCTGTGAATTCAAGGCCAGCCTGGTAGCACTGAGCTCCCAGGGTGGTGGGGGTGTGTGTGTAGAAAAAACCCAAACCAACCAAACAAAAAAACTTTAAAACCTCAAACCTCTAAATGAACAACTTCCTCCTTGGTGTTCGAATCTTAGATAGTCTTTTAATAAAAAACCCAGAGCCAGATAGAAAGATCAGAGGAGCAGAACAGCCAGCCACTAGTTGTTACCTCTACAAAATCCTCAGCCTAAAGACAGTGAGTTCTTGTTTCCTCACACCTTATATGCCTTTCTCTGCCCTGCTATTATTGCTTCCTGGGATTAAAGGCATGTGTGCTTCCCAAGCAAAGGCATGAGATCTCAAGTGCTGGGATTAAAGGTGTGTGCCACCACTGCCTGACCTCTATGTCTAATCTAGTGGCTGGCTCTGTCCTCTGATCCTCAGGCAAGTTTATTAGGGTACACAATACCTCCTACCCTGAATTATATCACCTACATGATAGTTAAAAAAAAAATCTTTTTTTTTTTTTTGGAGGAAGGGTCTTATGTATCCCAGGCTGACCTGGAACTTACTATGTGGCTGAGGATGACCTTAAACTCCTGATCCTGGAAAGTGCTGGGATTAAAAGCATGTATGCACTCTACCAGGAGAGAAAATCATTGATGGTCTTTGTGGTGGTATTGTGTTCCCCAAAATATTGTGTATGCTAATAAACTTATCTGGGGTCAGAGAACAGGACAGCCACAATATTAAACATAGAGGTTAGGCAGTGGTAGCATACACCTTTAATCCTAGCATTCCAGAGACAGAAATCCCTCTGGATCTCTGTGAGTTCAAGGCCACATTGGAAACGGCCAGGCACGGTGATACACGCCTTTAATCCCAGAAAGCCACACCTTTAATCCCAGGGAGTGGTGGTAGAAAGCAGAAAGGTATATAAAGCGTGAGGACCAGAAACTAGAGGCATTTGCCCTGGAGAGGCTTTTGCCCTGGAGAGGCATTTGCCCTGGAGATGCATTTGGCCTGGTTAAGCATTCAGGCTTTTGAGCAGCAGTTCAGCTGAGACCCATTCTGGATGAGGGCTCGGGGCATCCAGTCTGAGGAAACAAGACCAGCTGAGGATTCAGCGAGGTGAGATAGCTGTGGCTTATTCTGTCTCTCTAACCTTCCAGTGTTCACCCCAATACCTGGCTGAGGTTTGATTTTATTAATAAGAACTCGTTAAGACTTTTAAAATTCATGCTACAGGTCTTACCCTGTGAGTTACAATAACTGGCCTGGCACCAGTTCAACAGTGCCACAAATGTTATGGGAGTGACCAATCACTTTCTGATTGTAGTTAAGGCCTGCTGCACAAGATAGAATTCATGCCTGGTACCATTAACTGGACCAAAATCCATAGCTGCTTAAGTCATAGAGGATAATCTAACACCGTTATTCTACTAAACAAACATAGCAATAAATTGCCCCATAAGTTCTTAACTTTATACCTATAGATTAGTGCATCCTGTGACCTTCATCAAAGAAGCTTCTTTTTGCAGTAGGTGGAGTTCAATACAGAAACCCACAATGGGTCAATATGCAGAGAATAAGCAACTAGGTAGTGGTCAGCTCTAAACAGGACATCCATATCACACCTCCTTCCACAGGGATCATTTGAAAAAAGGTAAGTTGAAAGATTTTTAACAGCCAGAGGTAGTGGACATGTTCAGTGAAGCAGTATTTGCTAGATGTGACAGCACTGTTGCACACATGAGCTCACAGCAAGACTTGCACAAGATCCAGTCAGCCAAAATACCAGCATGAATGGAGGAGAGGCTCATGAAGTCCCACCCCAATCAGAGGAGCTATTGACAACTGATGGCTTCTGGGGAAAAGGGACAAATCTTTCCTGCCCACAGGTACCCAAATAATCAGTCACAGGCTTAATATTAATTCCAAACTGTTTGGTCTATGGCTCAGGCTTCTTGCTAGCTAGCTCTTTCATCTTACATTATCCCATTTCTATTAATCTATGTTTTGCCATGTGTCCGTGGCAATACCGGTCTGTTGGCATGTTGCGCCTTGGGCAGCGGGCTGGCATCTGCCCTGACTCTGCCCTCTTCTCCCTGTATCTCTCTTGGATTTCCTGCCTGGCTCTAATCCTGCCTTACCATAGGTCAAAACAGCTTCTTCATTAACCAATAACAGCAACACATATTCACAGCATTCAGAAAGACCATCTCACAGCAATTTTGTTCACCTTTCTGGCTCAGCTCCAGGCCTAGAATCCCAACTCTAGCCAGCTTCCAACTCCCCATGTGGAGAGCAAGAGGCTTCAAACCCCATTTCTCTTGAGCAATTCAGGTCTGAACTTTAAAGTGAGGTCTAGGCATGGAGGAAAGAGCAGCTGTTCATTTAAATGGGGCTTGTGTTTGAGGGGAGTTGTGTATGCCTGCCTGTGTGGGAGAGATAATTCTGAGTCAGTTCAAGTACAGCAGCTTTCTATTATATGTGAGTTACAATCACTCCATGTTAAAAATGGAGTGAGGGACTTAACATTAACCTAGACTTACATCTGGCCCATTGACCTCTTTTCTACCCACCACCTGTGGAAGCTTAGGAGTACAGTGTTACCATTTAAACATGAAACACCAACAGTCTCTGTTTATTTTTCTCCCCCTCAATTCATGAAACACCCACAGGTAAAAATAGCAAATGAGGTGTAAGGCAGATATCACAGGAAGAAGTGGGACTTAGGACTTGTGTCTTGCAGGTTTGTTAACAAGCTTGCTCTCCCTCCTTTCTTTTTCTTAAGGTGATACCCAATGTTCTCATCAATATGTAATCCTAAACTGATGCTGTTCCCAGCTGAAGCGGGGGTAAGGGGACACAGTAGAGAGACACCCACAAGTTATTCTTAAGAATAATGACCTGTTCCATAGGGTCATTGTGGGCTTTAATTGTGAAAGGTGAGCCTGAAATAGTTCACATCGCTGTGGCATATGACTATATCCAAATTTCAATAAACGTTTTCTGTTCCTAAAATGTTTAAAGAAGCAAGATTCAAGCTTTCACATAACAGAGGGGCAACTGTGAATCTTGATGTTGCCTAAGACGTTACCATTTTTCTTTTAGCCACATAGTAATCCTGTCTTCAAAGCATGGTGGACAGCCACTTTGGATTATCTGGGTGTGAGTCACAGATCACTAGCTGATAAAGTTTAATGACCTCTGTGGGAATTGTCCTGTGCAAATGGAATGCTCTACTGAGAAGCCTGAGCCTCTGCATGTGTTCAGTGATACTACACTTTAGGTCTTGAATGTTAATGAAGGACTAAGGCTTGGTCCCCAAGGTGGTGCTACTAGGAGGTAGCAGTGGTGCCTTTAAGAGGCAGAGGCCATGAGAGGTCTTTAGGTCACTGAGGTGTACCTTTGAAAGGAACTGTGGGACCCCAACACCTTGTATCAGCAAAGATACACTTATATTATTAAGGACTACTAATACATTACCAATGACCTACAATGAAATTAACAAAGCTAACTAGAGTAAGGTCTGAGGTAAAAAATTATTCAGGGCAAATGCAGAAATAGTAAGTGAATGAGAAGAAAGTAGGAGAAAATGAATGAGGGAAGTAGGAGGCAGTAAGACTGAATAAAGGCGGGGAGAGAGGGGAGAGAATTCTACAAACATGGAAAGGGCGAAGGGTTAGAACAAAGAAATAGGAAATAGAAAGAAAGAGTTTCCCTGCTGCAGGATGTCTTTCTGTCTGCTGTGAATATGTGTTGTTCCCACTGGCTAATAAATAAAGCTGCTTTGGCCTATAGCAAGGCAGCTTAGAGGCCGGCCTGAAATCCAAGGAGAGAGACAGGAAAGAGAAGGGCAGAGTCAGGGCGCGTGGGGGGGGGGACATCAGCCCCTGCCCAAGGAGCAACAAGACGCCGGCAGACCGGTAACACCATGACACGTGGCAAAACATAGATTAATAGAAGTGGGTTAATTTAAGATGAAAGAGCCAGCTAGCAAGAAGCCTGCCATAGGCCATATAGGTGATAATTAATATAAGCCTCTGAGTGATTATTTTATAAGTGGCTGCAAGACCTCAGGGCCAGGGCCAGGGTGACATAGGAAAACTTCCAGATACATTTCCCAATAATGAGAAAATGGTAACCAATATTACATAAATGTCTGAAAGAGAATAAAGATATAACAATACACAAGCTTTATTTTAAAAAACCATTAAGGTGAAATCAAAATATTACTGAAAGTACAGTAAAAATAATAAAGGATAAACACAAGAAATCAAAACAGACAAACAAAAGGTTAAAAAAGGAGAAAATATTGCTCAAAAATGGCAATATTTATAAATAAAATTAGATAAACAATGAATAAAATAGTCACAGCATGAAAGCTTTTAAAATATATAACAGGATGAAAGCCAGGCATGGTGGTGCATGCCTTTAATACTAGCACTTAGGAGGCAGAGGTAGGTGGATCTCTAAATTTGGGGCCAACCTGATCTATAGAGTGAGTTCCAGGATAGCCAGCAATACGCAGAGAAACTTTGTCTCTAAAAACAAAGCAAAACAACAAATTTTATATATATGAGAGAATATAACTATATATTGTTTCAATGTACTTATATGTAAATATATAAAATATATAACTATATATATATATATATAAAACAATATATGAAAATAGTACTAAAAGTGTAGTAAAAAGGAAAAGGGAAATCACAAGTAAAAGAAAGATGAGGTTCTGGGGCAGCTACTTTTGTGGTCATTGCAGATTGGAGCCTGTCTGGTATATACAGAGGCAGAGGTCAGTTTGCACCTTGCTGTGGATATCACTCTGTATCAATAAAGCGCTGATTGGCCGGTAGCCAGACAGGAAGTATAGGCGGGACTAACAGAGAGGAGAATTGAGGGAACAGGAAGGTAGAGGGGAGACGGCGTGGAGCCGCGGCAGGAGAAGGAAGATGTAAGGTACCAATAAGCCACGAGCCACGTGGCAAAGTAGAGATTAATAGAAATGGGCTAAATATAAGAGTAAGAGCTAGACAATGATAGGCCTGAGCTAATGGCCAAGCAGTTTAAATAATGTAAGCGTCTGTGTGTTTATTTTATAAGTGGGCTCGGAGACTGGCGGGACTTGGGAGCTGGAGACTGGCGGGTGGCAGAGATTTGTCCTGACTGTGGGCACAGCAGGAAAACTCTAGCTACAGCACCTTGGTTCTCATCTTTCCTATAGTTCATTTTGGTGCTGAGCTAGTGTTAGAGAAGGATCCCAAGATCTGTCTTATTAGTAGCTTCCCTTCTTTGCTTAGCAAGGGCCTCTGCTTGGCAAACTTAGCTTTATGGTCTGTGGGCTGGGCCCTCCTGAGACTCTCCAGTATGCCTTGAGAGGCCTGATGCTCTAAGTGAGATGTGTCCCATAAGTGCATTGGGACTAGAAGAATCAATCACAAGACTGAAGTCTGAACACGTAAACCTGTTTTCATACTTTCAGAACCCACTAAGCATCAGTCACCTGTACATGAATTGCTAAACAGTATTATTAATTAAAAAAAAAACCCAGAGCCAGATATGGGGGTAAAAACCTGAGAGATCAGAGGAATAAGAAAAGCCACAGCCAACCTCACCTTACAGATGCCTCAGTCTCCAAAGAGACCTACTTCCTGTATACCCATGCCTATATGCCTTTCTGTTCTGCAATCTCACTTCCTCTCTCTGCCCAGCTACATCACTTCCTGTCTGTCTGTACAGGCCTCCAGACCTTTATGGTTAGTGCTGGGATTAAAGGCATGTGTCACCATGCCTGGCTGTGTTCCCCAGTGTGGCCTTGAACTCACAGAGATCCGAGTGGATCTCTGCCTCCCAAATGCTAGGATAAAAGGCATGTGCCACCATTGCCTGACCTCTATGTTTGCTATAGTGGCTAGCTTTTTCCTCTGATCCTCAGATAAGCTTTATTAGGGTGCACAATATTTTGGGAGACACAATATATCACCACAGTCACCCTTGGAAGGGGTAGTATGGAAGGATGTGGGTATTAATATCCAGTGGTGAAACTTACAGCGGACAGGTGACTCCAGAGGTTGGTTGATCTACCCACTGACCTTAGGTTCAGGGCTGTTAACCTCCAGAGTTACTCTGTGGATGGAGTCTTCCCCTAGGCACTGAGGCTGGGGCTAACTTACCCTGTACTTTTCACTGCCTGAGTCAAATCTGCTGCTGCCTGACCTTTTTGGCTTGTCAGTATCCAGTCCTTCCACTCTCTACAACTGCTTTTTATTCCTGGGCTGTCTCTCACCATGGGACTATGGCTTATTGAATTTAGGCTCTTTGTCTTGTGGCTGTTCCCTGCTTTCAGGTCCTTAGGGTAGTTCAGTCTTAAATAACATGTTTCCTTCCAAATTATCTTTCCCTCCTACCTCAAACCCCATCTGCTATTTGTCATTCATTTTTGATTGAATAGTAACTTTAGCTATATCATTATGCCTTGAAACATTTTCACACACAGCTTAGAGCAGAGACACGTTTCCTTTCTTGTTTAATATTTTGCTTTCCTGGGAGTCCATTTTGTTTACTCTGGAGTTTGGGGCATTATTTTTGTTTCTTTGAGACAGGGTCTCTCCACATAGCATTGGCTCTCCTGGAACTCACTATGAAGACCAGGCTGTTTTCAAACTCAGAGAAACCTGCCTGCCTCTGCTGGGGTTAATGGTGTGTCATTATGCCTGTCTAAAGTCCATTTTTTAAAAGAATTTCATCATATAACATTTCCTACGTAACTATTTTAATATGTTTACAGATTCTTCTAGGATGAGTTAATCGCCTCGCTATATATTAGGACATACTAACCTATTAATGATGTCTTGAAGAAATTTCTTTTTTTGTTTTTTGTTTTTTCGAGACAGGGTTTCTCTGTGTAACTTTGTGCCTTTCCTGGAACTCGCTTTGGAGACCAGGCTGGCCTCGAACTCACAGAGATCCGCCTGCCTCTGCCTCCTGAGCGCTGGGATTAAAGGCGTGCGCCACCACCGCCCGGCTGAACAAATTTCTTAAAGAATCTCGGCACAATGTGCTTAGGCCTACTGAAAGACTGGTATAGAAAAGAAGGGGTAGGGTATGTACTCGCTCATGTGCATGCGCTCATGAGCTTATGTGGCTTACGCCACGCATGTGCGTAGATTACGTGATCACACTGTGCACAAATTACGTGATTACACAGTAGGATGTAAGGTCCCTGGAAATGACTAAGCATCTCACCAGTGCATCCTCAGTCATGGGGGCATGGCTAGAAATCCTATCATGAGCTGCTGTGTAGGTGCTGAGACTCGAATCCAGGTCTCTGAGAGAGCAGTCAGTGCTCTTAATCAGCACTGAGCCACCTTCTGAGCTCCAATCTCTTCTTTAAGAATTTTAAATTACATTCTTTTAGTGTGTGTGTGTGAGTGTGTGTGTGTGTGTCCACCACCACATGCATTTAGAAGTCAGAAGAACTTGTAGGAGTCAATTCTCTCCCTCCACCATGTGGGACTTGGGGGTTGATCAGGTCATCAGGCTTGACAGAAAGCACCCTTACCCACTGAGCTGTCTAGCCAGCCCTCCAATAGCTTCTTGAGAAAGGGTACCTGAAAGGTAAATTAAAACCTTGCATACTTTTTAATTGCTTAATTGAGGTCTCATTGACTGAAATTGCTCATCAATATGTTTGTAAAGCCACACCCTAGTTGAGATAACATCTTACCAAAAAAGGCCCTCTTCCTCTTGGCAATCCCTCTCTCTCAGCCCTCCCTTTCCTCCTTCCTGACTACCAGGTTATCACTGGTGCCTGCATAACACCACAGATGAGCTTAGATTTCCTAGTACTTCATGTATGTCCAGCTGTGTAGCACATGCTCACTATAACTATCTTGGACTTCATTTATTTTATCTTTGTCAATGGTTCATACCCTTCTTATGCTGAGTGGAATTCTATGGCATGTCTACACACCATTTCTTATTCACTTATTGATTGACGTTGTGTGATGGTTAATTCTATGTGTCAACTTGACTGAGTTAATGTGCAACCAGTTAGCTGATAAAATACTATTTCTGATGTATCTGTAGGCTGTGTCCAGAACAGATTAGCATTTGAATCAACAAACATGGTATAGAATATTGCTTTTACCAATGTCAGCCCCAATTACAGTGTGGTGATAGGAATGAGAGTATCCCTCATATACTCAGATGTTTGAACACTTGGCCCCCAGTTGATAATACTTTATGAGGAGGTCCAGGTAGTGCTAACTTGCTGGAGAAGGTATATCACTGCAGGGGGCTTTGAGAGTTTAAGAGACTGGTCCCATTTCTGGTTGTTATCTCTGCTTCATGTTTGTGGTTCAAGATGTGAGTCCTCAGGTCCCTGTCCCTGCCACCGTGCCTGTGGCTTGCAGCTATGTCTCCTTGCCTTGATGGATTCTTATCCCTCTAGACCAATGGTTCTCCACTTTCCCAGTACTGCAGCCCTTTAGCACAGTTCCTCATATTGTATTGACCCCCAACCGTAAAATTATTTTTGTTGCCAGGCAGTGGTAGCCCACATTTTAATCCCAGCACTCAGGAGGCAGAGGCAAGCAGATATCTGTGAGTTCAAGGCCAGCCTGGTCTACAAAGTGAGTTCCAGGACAGCCAAGGAAGGCTATACAGAGAAACCCTGCCTCAAAATAAATTATTTTTGTTGCTACTTCATAACTGTAACTTTGCTACTGTCATGAATCATAATGTAAACATCTGCATTTCCCAATGATCTTAGGTGACCTCTGTGAAAGGGTCGTTTGACCCCAAAGGGGTCCCAACTCACAGGTTGAGAACCACTGCTCTAGACTATAATCCCAAATAAACTCTTCTATAAGTTACTGCAACACCAGAAAAGTAACTAATACAGGCAGAAAAGTGGAATACAGGTAAAACTGTTTCTTTAGCTGGGACATCCATCTTTTCCTGCTCTTGGACATTAATGCCTGGTTCCTGGCTCCTTAGACTAACAGGCTTACATCGTTGTCCCTCTCTTCCCTGGCTCGCATTCCACACATCTCTGGCTCTGTGAGTTGCAAATGGCAGTGTAGGATTTTGAGGCCCCTGGTAAGCATGAGCTACTCAAATAACGAATTGTATCTGCACTTAGTAGTCAGACTCTCCAGGGATGGGGAACAGTCACCGCCTATCTCCCTATGAAGTATCTGTATGGGCTCCTGTTTCTCCAGAGAACCGTGTCAGAGTCAGGTTTTGTTCAGTTTAGGACTGCTACACATTTATACATGGCTCATTTTCTATAGAAATGTTTTCTTTCTATTTAGGTGAATCGTATGTACTTTCAGTCCATGATTTCTAGATGCTATGGCTGGGCCTTAGGTGTGTGCTGGATCCCATAAGACACTTAAGAACTGTTTTCCAGGAGGGCTGTGTGGTTTTACATTCCCATCAGAGTTTAAGTTGTTCCTGATCCTCAACAACACTTTGTACTTGACTGTGACTAAAACACTTAAGAAAAACCAATTTAAAGGAGGTTTTTGTTTATTATGGCTATGGTTTCGAAACTTAAGTCTGTGGTGGCATGCTCTGCTGGTGTTGGTATGTAGTGAAGTGGAACCTCGTGGCAGTATGTGAGCCTCAACAAGCTGCCTGCCTCATAGTAGCCAGGGAAACTGAGAAAGTGGAAAGAGCCGAGTATAAAATCTGTCCTTCAACAGCACAAACCCAGTGATCTACATCAAGCCATTGATGAATTCAGAGCCCTCATGATATAATCACTTACCAATAGTCTGGGGAGCTGGCAGCCTAACCTTTTGCGTATGAGCCTTCAGGGGATGTGTTAGATTCGAACCTAAGAGCCATTCTTTCTATTGGCCATTCTAGTTGGAAGGTTCTATTGTCTCATTTGCGTTAAATCACCATTTTCTTGATTACTAATAATACTAAATATCTTTTCATGACATACTTGATACCTGTCTTAGTCAGTGTTCCATTGCCATAAAGAGACATTATGACCACAGCAACTCTTACAAAGGAAAGCATTTAACTGGGGCATGCTTACAGTTTTAGAGGGTTAGTCCATTGTCAACATGGCAGGTAGCATGGTGGCATGCAGGCAAACATGGTACTGGAAAAGGAGCTGAGAGTTCTACATCCAGATCTGTAGGCATCAGGAAGAGAGAGCTATTGGGACTAGTTTGGGCCCTTGAAACTTCAAAGACCTCCACCACCAAAACACTTCCTCTAAAAAGGCCACACCTACTCCAACAAGCCCACACCTCCTAATCCATGTCAAGTAGTGCCACTACCTAATGACCAAGCATTCAAATATATGAGCCTATGGGAACCATTCCTATTCAAACCAGCACAATTCCCAAATATTATCATTGTTCAAATCTTTTGATGCTTGTAAATATGGGTTGTTTTTTCTCATTGTTGGATTTTGAGAATGTTCTTTTTATACCCTGGATGGATTGTGGTTTTGCTATTCTAAAAATGATATGAGCAATCAAATGTTTTCTTCTGGGTTCTCCTAGAGTAGTCTTCAGCTAGGCATTTTAGTTAGTGCTCTATTTTGACTTTAGGTTTATATAGTATACAAAGTAAGAGTTAAATTATGTGCTTAATATTTGTATCCAATTGTTCCAGCACCATTTATTTAAAAGTCAATCCTTTTTTATTAAATTGCTCTTTTATTATAAGTCAACTATTTCTTGATATATGTGTGTGTGTGTATGTGTGTGTGTGTGTGTGTGTGTGTATGTATGTATATATGTGTGTGT
>CABHPH010133324.1:29976-59281 GCA_902168325.1 Peromyscus nudipes | reverse complement strand
TTTCTTTCTTTCTTTCTTTCTTTCTTTCTTTCTTTCTTTCTTTTTTTTTTTTTCGAGACAGATCTATGTTGGTCCCCGACCTCTCAAGTTGTTGGGATTCTAAGTGTATTGCCACCAGGTCAGGTTAAATATTTTTTCGTTTGATTAGATCATTTTTACTTTAAGAAAAACCTGGTACCAAAGATAATGAGAGCCAGGCTAGAGAGCTCAAGCCTGGAGATGCCAGCCAGCCTTTGGGAGGTGGAGGAAGGAAGAAAAAGACTTCCAGACTAGCCTGGGCTACCGTAGCCCCTATTTCAAAGCAAAAGCAAACACTCCCCACCCCCAAATAAAGAATGGGACCATTTCTCCTCGTTCCTTCTGAGGTTCAGAGGGCATCGTACATTTGCAAAGGTCAGAGCAAGTCAGACATTGCAACAGGCAGTTTGGTTTTAAGATCTTATAAATGGCAGTAGTGAATTCATACTGTTAATATATGTAGGGAAAAATGAGAATCTTACCGGTTGATAATGTTGACTTCTTTTTAGTAACTTACACTGTGCTGACAGTTTTGCTGTTTCATTTACTTTGGCAAGATGAGGAAAACTGCTACAATAATATTCCTACAATAATACATTTGACCTGCTAAACACACAAGGGATATTATAGTTATGATTACAGGTTCTTTTTTTTATCTAGTTAATTACCAACTTTTCAGTTGTTTTCTTTTTCAGTTCTTGTAACCTATGAATAAGCAAATCTTTTTGCATAGGTGCAGTAAAGATGATTTGCTATTTTTCAGGAACCTTTCACTTACAAGATCTTATTTGATCTCACCCCAGTCCTCTGAAGAATGCCAATAGCCTTTCCCCAAGTCAGAAAGATTTCAAGATTGTGTAAGGATCAGCATTTCCTTCTGAAATAATATTGCCAAATCAGCCAGTGGAAAAAAATTGGAATTAGGGTAGATTAAGATTAGAAGATTGAGCGGACCATGGTGGTATACTCTAATCCCAGCACTCGGGAGGCAGAGGCAGGTGAATCTCTGTGAGTTCAAGGCCAGCCTGGTCTCCAGAGGGAGTTACAGAGAAACCCTGCCCCGAAAACAGAATGAATGGATGGATGGACTTATGGACAGACAGACGGACGGATGAGAGATGATGTGATTTACTACATAAGACAGACAGAGACAGGCTGGTCTTGAACTTGTGATGCAGTTGAAGATGACCTTGAACCCCTCTAATCCTGCTCCATCAAGTGCTGGAACTATAGTGCTTCCTGCCCTGCTGGGGCAAGACTGCATGCTTTGAGAAGATAATGTAAATGCTGGAATATTTTTAATGGAGGAAATATGAATTATTTTAAAAATAAGGAAATAAGGAGATAATTAATATGCCTTACTCTGATGCCCAGATTGGTCTGGAATCTTCATTTTTTTCCTGTTCTAGCCTCCCCAGTGGCCAGGACTGGAAGCATGCACTACCACCATACCTACCTGCAGATCTACTCCATTAGTGTGTTTAAAAAAATATTTATTTTTATGTGCACATTTGTCTGTGTGAGGGTGTCAGAGCCCCTGGAACTGGAGTTATAAACAGTTGTGAGCTGCCATGTGGGTGCTGGGAATTGAACCTGGGTCCTCTGGAAGAGGAGCCAATGCTCTAACCACAGAGCCATCTCTTCAGCCCCCATTAGTGTAGTTCAAAAACTGCTAAAAGTCTACATGGGATTTCAGGAGTATTTTGATAGTAGAAAGCTCCAAAAATTTCTAAAGAAGGTACATGAGGCTGAAGAAATGGCTCAGTGGTTAAGAGTGCTTGCCAAAGTTCTGAGTTAAATTCTTAGCTACGTAGCTTGAACACCATCTTCTGGCTTCCATGGACACCACCAAACACACAAACACATAAAATAATAAAGATAAATCATACATATAGGGCACATGAATTATGTGCAATATGGTGTCTGTATATGTAGCTGGAACTCATATTTAAGAAACAGTGCATGTATCAAACCTTGCATTTGTGTTTCTTCCTAAGATTAGGTAGGTTAATACTTGGAGTCTATTGGAGGCAAGGCTCCTTATGTGAAAGTCATGGAGCCGGGGCTGTAGCTCAGTGGGAGATCACTTCATTAGCATGCACAAGGCTCTGGACTCTATTCCCTAGAACCAATGAATAGGAAATGAAAAGGATGCATCGTGTTTTCTGAAATCTCAGTTGACTGTGGTCTTTGCTGGGATTAACCCCAGGGCCTTGCATGTACTGGGCAAGACCCTTATTTCCCCTGCTGCTTGTTTGCTTTTTAAAGTGCCTAGGCTGATCTTTAACTTACTTTGTAGCCTTGAACTTTTTACTTTGTTTTTCTTCTTTTTTCTTTTTGGTTATTTGGATGAAGTCTCATGTAGCCCAGACAGAAACTTATTATGTAGCCGAGGCTAACCTTGAACTTGAGAAGCCTGCACCCATTCTAGGGTGTATACTTACTCCCCCACTCCCCCAGACAGGGTCTCACTATGTAGCTCTGACTGTCCTAGAACTCACTGTGTAAACCAGGTGGTGGTGGTGTCGGCGCATGCTTTTAATCCCAACACTTGAGAGGCAGAGGCCCACTCTGTGAGTTCCAGGACAGCCAGGGCTGTTACACAGAGAAACCCAGTCTCAAAGAACAAAAACAAAACAAACAAAAACCAAAAAACTCACTCTGTAGCCCAGGCTGACCTCGAATTCAGAGATCTGCCTGCCTCTGCTTCCCGATTTATAGGCATGTGCCACTGGGCCAGCTGGCCTCTCCCTTGCCTTCTTTCTTTTTTGGTTTCTCCGTGTAGTTTTGGTGTCTGTCCTGTGTGGTGATATTTTATTTGTACTGAAATGTGTAATATTTTATTTGTGCTTTGATAAATAAAGCTTGCCTGGAGATGGGGTGGGGGGAAGGCTAGCCATTTTAAGTAAACAAAGTCAGGCAGCACATGCCCTTAATCCCACACTTAGCAGGCAGGGTCTCTGTGTGTTCAAGGCCACACTAGGGAACAGAGCCAAGCGTGGTGACACACACCTTTAATCCCAGTACCAACCATAGAGACCTGGAAGTCTGTACAGACAGACAGTGACAAGGAAGTGAGGTAGCTGGGCTAAGAGCCAATGAGAGGGCAGAAAAAAGCAAGGCATATATAGGTGTGGGTAGACAGGAAGTAACTCGCATTTGGAGGCCGCAGAGCTGGTGAGGTAAGGTTGGCTGTGACTTTCCCTATTTCCCTGATCTCTCTCAGGCTTTCACCCCTGTATTTGGCTCCGTGTTTTTATTTAATAAGACCATTTAGAAATTCATCTACAGTCCTGGAACTCACTTGGTAGCCCAGGCTGGCCTCGAACTCACAGAGATCCACCTGCCTCTGCCTCCCGAGTGCTGGAATTAAAGGCGTGCGTGTGCCGCCGCCGCCCCCCAGCGCCTCTCCCTTTCTTGATGACGGTACTTACAGCACATTCCGACCTTGTCTCCAGCCTTGCTTCATAATCAATAACAGAAAAGGTCTTTTGGAAGTTCAGTCGAGGGAGACATTCCATGTTGCTCCCCACCCCTGTACAGAGTGAGTTCTTAGGGAGGTCACAGAGACTGGAAGATTAATTTGGGTAGCTTCAGGTTCAACTAAATCTTGACAGCATCGACTTCTTTAAATGAACATGAATTGGTTGTCTAAAGCAGTGGGGTTCAGCGTGATGTTTCAGTGTGTGCATACTGGGATCAGCATCGTTTTTTGAGGCTTTTACAGTGTCTGTTGAACTCAGAACTTTCGGTAACAGTATGGGTGTGGATGCGGTTCCAGAGAATGTGAGGAAGTGAGCAGAATTAGCCTGTAAAGGATGAGCAGCCGGGGCTTAGTGCTGCAGTGACTCTGGAGACCTGTCCCCAGGGTAGCAGGGCGTGGTGTTTTGTAATTACCTCTGTCCTTGATGGCTGTGACTGTTCCAGAAGTGTTCCCTTGTTAGGGCCAGGCAAGCTCCTGAAGTACTAGGGAGAGAAGCAGAGTTGAGAGGGGGCTCCTGAGTGTGCCCCGAAGCTGTATATACAGCTACTGTAAGACTGAGGTAGGTTCAAAAGGTATTGTGGCTAGGTAGCAGTGGTCTTAGCAGGTTTTCTCATTCAGTAGTCCTGACATGACTTACCAGGAAGTAAGTTGAGAAGTGGTGGAAAAAACCAGAATTTGTCAATAGAAAGTAAGGAGGGAATTTACGAGAGTAATGATGTTGGAAAGCCACCTGTCACGGGCTTTCAAATTAGTTATTATTTCAGGAGAATAAAGGAATGACAGTGTAGGTGGGGGTGATTGGGTACTGAGGAATGGTCATTCAGAGACAGTGTCAGGTGGGGGTGATTGGGTAGAGATGAATGGTCATTCAGAGACAGTGTCAGGTGGGGGTGATTGGGTAGAGATGAATGGTCATTCAGAGACAGCTGCCAATCCCACTGATTGTTGGTGTCTGGCCCAGATGTCATTGCAGGCCTGCATTAACAATTAGTCCGTTCCCAGGGCTTGTAACAACCCTGAAATACAGTGAGATGGTGAAGGTGTGGGGCTGGATGAGAAATACACGAGACTCATGCCGACAGCTTTCTATTGATTATGAAATCCCAAAGAAAGAATCTTTGATAGGTTTGGTGGCAGCATTATTCAGATGACTTTAAATTTTTATTTACTCTTTTGTTTTGAGATAAGTTTCCCTGTGTAGCCCAGAGTGGCCTTGAACTAACAGTCTTTGGCTTCCAGTTCCAGGGCAGGGATTACAAGTGTGGGCTAACACTCCTGGCAGTGTTTATTCCTTTATGATCTCCGATGTTATCATCCAGTGGACAAAGAAAGGCTCAGCCGTTTTCTTCATAGTGGCTGTCACTGGAATATGGTGGTGGCGTTCATTTTTCTGTTTGTACCTGTCTGAATAAGTAGTTAGTTTGGGGTGATCCTGGGGAAGGAACCTCAGGTCTCATGTATGCTGGAAAGACAGGACCACTGAGCTGCACTCTCCGGATAAGTATGTTTAACGACTGACCTTTTGTTTCTGGATGTGTAGCTTTGGCTGGCCTGGAGCTCACTGTGCAGACCAGACTGTCCTCAAACCCGGGGCCGTTCACTTGCGGGCCGTTCACTTGCCTCTGCCTCCCTAGCGGCTGTGTTGGGTCCATGATTGTTCTTGGTTTTTCTGAGTTAAGACTTACGGCTCAAATTACTTGAGGCTTTTATTAGACCTCTGTCGGATTTGTTAACCCCTTCGAGCTCTCTCCCATGTCTGTCACAACTAATTCAACTAGATCAACTAAAATTTACCAGGCCTGGTCACTTATTGTGTAGATTTTTTTATTATTTCTTTTTATTTTTAAGATGATCATATAATTACATCATTTACCCCTTCCCTTTCCTCTTGCCAAACTATCCCACACACTCCCTGCCTTGATCTCCTTCAAATTCATGGCCAGGTTTTTTATTAATTGTTTTTACATGCATACATACATATATATCCCTAAACCTAACCCGCTGAATCGGAATGTTACTTGTATTATGTATGTTTTCAGAGCTGGCCATTTGGCATTGGTTAACCAGCTGGTGTGCTCTTTCCCAGGGAAGACTGCTTCTCCCTCTCAGCGTTCCTTGGTGGCCTGTAGTTCTTTCTGCAGTGCTGAGTCTTGTGGATTTCCCCAGTCCACTTGGGACGTGTGTAGTTGTTGTCCGTTTGGCTCATGTTTAGGCAGTCATGCTGGTGAGACTGCGGGGGAGCTTCTGATGGTACCAGGGCCGCAATCTCACAGAAAAGCGTCTGGTCCCCTGGCTCTTACAGTCTTCCCACTCCTCTTCTGCCATGTTTCCTGAGCCTTAGGTACAGCAGTAGTTTTATAGGTTTGTCAGTTGGGACTGGGCTCCACAGCTCTGCATTTTGATTGGTTGTAGTTTTCTGTAATGGCCCCTGATGCAGACAGAAGTTCCCTCGATGAGAGGTGAGGAACATTTGTCTACGGGTTTAAGGACAAATATTTACAATGTCGTTAGGAATTAGGCTGGTTTAGTAAAGTGGTGGTTGTGGATTCCCCCAGAGACATGACTTTACTAGCCCCAGGTAGTTAGGCTAGGTTTCCAGTACTGGCCTGATTTCTGTCTTGAGTAGATCTCAAGTCGAGAGAGCTCTTGGTTCCTGCAGGGTGTGCGTCAGGGTGTGCGTCACTGCCGCCCTCAGTTACTGTGCTACGCTGGTCACTGTGCTTCACAGCTGTCGTAGCTGGCAGGTTTTGTTTTGTTTTTTAATTGGATAGATTTTTTTTTCTTCGCAGGCAATACTACTTTATATTGACAAATCTGAAAGGATTTTGTTTGGAGTGAGGGTTGGTGTTTCGGAGCTAGGCTTTGGTCTGATTCATTGTGTCAGTGTTAGGAATAGATTCCAGAACAGATGTGAACATAGGAGACTGTGGCTGGGTGGTGACGCACACCTTTAATCCCAGCACTTGGAAGGCAGAGGCAGGTGGATCTCAGTGAGTTTGAGGTCAGCCTGGTCTACCAAGAGAGTTCCAGGACAGCCAAGACTGTTACACAGAGAAGCTCTGTCTCGAAAAAACAAAAACAAAAACAAAAACAAAAAGTTTTTTTCGAGACAGGGTTTCACTGTTTATTCTTGACTGTCCTGTAGCATGAATCTTAAAGGTACTTATTAATAAAATCAAACCTGAGGCCAGTTATTGGAGTGAACGTTGGAAGATCAGAGAGACAGAACAAGCCACAGCTACCTCACCTCGCCAGTTCCTCAGCTGATCCTGTTTCCTCAGACTGGAAGTCTCTGAGTCCTTATCCAAATGAATCTCAGCTGAACTGCTTCTCGAAAGCGTGAATGCTTAACCAGCCTAGTTCCTGGTTTTCACGCCTTATATACCTTTCTGCTTTCTGCCCTCAGTTCCTGGGATTAAAAGCTCACTTTCTGGGATTAAAGGCGTGAGTCACCTTGCCTGGCCGTTTCCAATGTGGCCTTGAACCCACAGAGATCCAGAGGGATTTCTGCCTCTGGAATGCTAGGATTAAAGGTGTGAGTGCCACCATTTTCTAGCCTTTGTATTTAGTGGCTGTTCTGTTCTCTGACCCCAGATAAGTTTATTAGGGTGCACAATATTTTGGGGAACACAATACCCACCACACTGTCCTAGAACTCGCTCTGTAGACCAAGCTGGCTTCGAACTCAGAGACCCACCTGCCTCTGCCTTCCCAGTGCTGGGATTAGAGGAGTGCGCCACCATCACCCTTTAGTGGAGACTCTGTTCTTAACAGATGTAGACTCTCTCTAACTGGACTGTCTAACTAGACAGGCATTTCTAGGAAGAGAGACTAGAGATTTTTACAAACTTCTTTAAATGGGTTAAGGTTTGACTCAGAGTTAAGGATGATTTGGAGGTTTTAGGACTGCTTATGTGAGCTGCAGGTCTTCATACAGTTGTGAAGGATTTGCTCCGTAGGACATTTGTATGAAGGCAAGAAGCAGCTTTAAAATGTGTTTGGATGTTGTATTCTGTGAGTATGTGTGCATTGTGCTGCCGTGCCTCTGTGGAGGTCAGAGGGCAGCTGTGGGAATTAGTTCTCTCCTTTCACCATGTGGGCGCCTGGGCTTGAACTCAAGTCCTTGTGCTTGGCAGTAGACATGCCTTCTTTTCTTTTGGTGTGTTCTTTAGGAAGAAGCTGAACTAAAGAATTTAGTTATTTTAACTGCATCTGAATACACTATAACCAACACATCTTCCTTAAAGAAAAGGATCATTTTGTTGTCAAACTGAATAAACTTAATAAACTGAGGTAGCAGGAATACCAGAGACCTGTTTGAGGTTGGGATATCTAATTATAGGGAAGATGGAAGTACAATGTGGGCATGAATTTACATGTACTGATTTTCACTAAATGTCTTAGATACTAGGGAACTGATCACAGAACGGACAGCATTTTAGTTTTGTTTTTGTTTTTTTTTCTTTTTCCTTGAAGGGAAAACCCATTTTAGAAGGTTCTTTTCAGTCTCCACCCCCCTTATTTCCTCTGAGGCAAACTTTCCAGTACTATTTAGGAAGCCACGAGAACTTTCCCATTCTACTAGCCAACAGCAAGAGTACTTGTGGGAAACGCACAGCTTGTTTTTTGTTTCCTTCTTGTTTCTTTCCTTTTTTCCTTCCCCTTTCTTTCCTGTTTTGGTTAAGACAGGGTTTACTGTGTTGCCCAGGCTGGGCTTGAACTTTTGCTCCTCCTCCTCCATCTCCTGAGAGCTAGATTATAGACATGTAACACCATGCCCAGCATATTTTAATTAAATTTTTTTTAGTATGTGTATGAGTGTTTTGCCTACATGTATGTGTGTCTGTGTACCATGTTCCTGCCTGGTGCTTGAGGAGTCCAGGAGAAGGTGTCAGATCCACTGCAGCTGGAGTTACAGATAGTTTTGAGCTGTCATGTAGGTTCTGGGAACTGAATGCAGGTCCTCTGCAAGACCAGTAAGTGCCCTTAATGTCTATGTCATCTCTCTAGCCCTGAAGTTTAATTTTAACTGTGGCTGAATCTGGCCCTGTCGTCCAAGCTGGCTTTCAAATCCTGGGCTTAAGTAATCATTCTGTCTCAGTTTCTCGTGTAGTTGCTGCGACAGGTGTGTGTCAAGATGAGTAAAACTGACCCGTGAACTAAACATTTGAATTTACAAGTTATCTTGAAAGGACTGAGAAGACGGTTAAGGATCTGTCTTTGGGGCCGTGCAATGTGGATATGCCTTTAGCCCAGCTCTTAGGAGGCAGATGCTGATGGATCTCTGAGTTCAAGGCTAGCCTTGTTTACATAGTGAGTTCCAGACCAGCCAAGCTATATAGCAAGATCCTGTCTCAAAAACCTCAAAACCAGAAGGAAACCAAAGCAAAACAAAATCCTCAATGACAAAAAGAATTTGTCTTTGAAAACAGCGGCATAACAGATGATTTTCACTTAAGAATTCATAAGGAAAACCCTCTCTCCACCGTTGGAGATGCTACTCCATGAATACTGTCTAACATATGCTTTTATCTCTGAAAAATGCTGCCAAAACAGGAAATACAGCATTTATAAGTACAGTGTTATCCAATTGGGTGTAAATATGAAGCAACACTGTTTGGCCCAGTGGATATGTTGCCCCAGCGTAAGGATCATTACTTACCAGATCTGATGGGAGATTATATCAATGAGTGAAGCAAGAAATATGGCAAGCTATTAGTATCCTGAGAGGTATGTGATCAAGGTCAAGACCATTTTTGAGAAACACCTAAGGCGCTGGAGAGATGACACAGAGGTTAGGCATACTTGGTGGCTCTTCCAGAGGACCTAGGTTCAGTGCCCAGTGGTCACTCAAGTGTAACTCCAGCTCCAGGGGACGGACACCTGTTCTGTTCTCCATCAGCACTTGACACACTGGTATACACACGTTCACACACACACATTAAAACCAGAATAACCCTAAATAAGAGTAGAGGGAGAGAACAGCAGATCAGTGTCAAAGATGGTTAGGAACTTGAAGAGTTAGGACTACAGAATGAGAGAAAGATCTGTTGTCAACCGTGCATCTGAAGATAGGTGCTAGAATTGATGAAGAACCCCAAAATTCCACATTTCCCCAATCAACCATCCATTAAACTAATGGGCAAATGAACAGACAGTTCTCAAAAGAAGAAATACAGATGGTCAGTAAATATTGAAGGAAATGTTCAACACGAACATGCTGAGTTACCAGGGAAATGCCAATTAAAACTGCTTTCAGATTGCTGACAGTCAGAACGGCTGTCATCAGGAAAACAAGGAACAGATGCTAGGAAGACTGTGGCGAGGGGTGCTGCTGGTAGGATGTAAGCTGCAGCTGTTACAGAAATCAGAATGCAGGTTCCTCCACCTGTAAGATAGGATGTCCAGCTGCCCAGTGCCGGGCCTCTACCTAAAGGCGTCTAAGCCAGCATGTCACACAGGGACTTGCACTTCCTTGACAACTGAAGTACTAGTCACAGCAACCAAGTATGGAACCAACCTTGATGCCCATCAACAAATGATATATAATGTAGTTTTGTTCACCTGTTTAAAAAAATGAAATTATGTCATTTGTAGAAAAACGGATGGTCCAGAAGTCATCATGTTAAATGAAATAAGCCAGACTCAGAAGCCAAGTACCAAATTTTCTGTCCTAATCGAATCTAGGTTTTTATATTACATAGAAAACCTGAAATTTCAATTAAAGCCACATTTCCCAAGCTCCTTCATCTGGTAGATGCTCGATTATGTACTGGGAAGATAAAAGGGGTTACCAGCATTTTAAATTGTGCAGGTTGAAAGAACAGGCAAAGGCTGAGCTGGCCCTGTCCTTGGCTAGAGTCTAGTTTGTGTGTGCCACACCTTGATTGTGTGCAGAGGAAGTTGCGTTGTGATGCAGAAAGAGGTCTTCCTTCACTTGTTAGTGGAGTAGATGTTGTTACAGCCCCCTTGGAAAAGAATCTTGCAAAATCTATATTTAAGAACCAGCCTCGCGCCTTTAATCCCAGCACTTGGGAGGCAGAGGCAGGCAGATCTTTGAGTTTGAGGCCAGCCTGGTCTACAGAGCGAGTTTCACACAGAGAAACAAACAAACAAACAAAAAAAAAGAACCAGCCCTTGCCGGCTGGGGTTCCAGCTTCCTGGTAGAACACTTGACTGGCATGTGCAAGGTCCTGTGTTTCAGTCCCTCTAAAACCAAGCCGGCAAACAAACCAGCCCCTATAAAGTTCTGTTTATAAGGGTTCTTTTATGTTTGTGTGTGTAACGTGTGCAGGCCAGAGTCCCATGTTGAGTGCCTTCTGCTTTATTATTTTTTAAAGATGCCGCTGGCTGGAGTGGCACACAGGAAGCAGAGCAGGAGAATCTCTGAATTCAAGGCCGGCCTGTCTTACATAGTGGGTTCCAGGGCAGTTAGGGCTACATAATGAAACCTTGTCTCAAAAATCAAACAAAAAAATGATTTGTTTATTTGTTTTATGATTATGAGTGTTTGCTTGCATGTATTTGTGTGTCTTGTGTATTCCTGGTATATGGAGCAGCCAGAAGAGGGCATAGGATGCCCTGGAAAGTGGAAGTATGGACAATTGTGAGAAGCCATGTTGATGCTGGGAACTGAATTTGGGACCTCTGGAAGAGCAGCCGTGTTCTTAAATGTTGACCCATCCCTCCAGTGCCCCACTCCCGCCATAGGGTTCTATTTATTTATTTATTTATTTATTTATTTATTTATTTATTTATTTATTTCAAGACTTCCCTTTGAGCTTTTAAAAGGCAGTACCAAAAAAAAAAAAAAAACCCAAAAAACAAACAAACAAAAAAAAAGCTTTTAGTTAGTGCAGGACGGTTTTTATTCCTCACTGCCAAGGCACTGCATCTGAATGCCCTATGTCCCTGTATTCCCAGCCTTCCAGCCATGGCTGGTGGCGACACAGGAGCCTTGTTAGGCTGTGAGAATGAATGCTCTTCCCTGCTCCAGCCTGCGGTCCGCTCTTTCTTCATCCAGCTGTGCACTCATCAGTGCTGGGCTGAGTCTATGATGGTGACCCCTGCGCTTTCCAGAGCTTGATTATTGTCTCTGTTCTTTCTCTGGGGTACTGTACTGTTTGAGCTCTGATCACCCCGAACTTCCTACGTTCTCTGTTGTCCCTTCACCTCTGAGACTGCTTGTCCTGTTAGTGTTTTCCCTCACTGCTCTGAAGCCCACAAGTTCTTGCCAGGCTCATGGGGGCGGTCATAGAGGTCTATCTCATTTTCATTTTGTTGGGATCACCGTTCTTATACTGTTGTTCAGTTCCTAAAAATTGCTTTATATGTTTTGTTTGTTTACTTCTGTGGTTGAGAGAGTAATTGAATCCAGCTTCCCCTCTTGACTGGCAGGACATGTACTTAGGAATAGAAAGGAGAGGAAAGATGAGGCATGGGTGGAAAAGGCTGCTGAACATTATCTTCAATACATGAATAAGAACATTAACAAGTGTTCAAATCGAACTTCATGTCCCGAGTCCACAGTGTGATTTTTCAAGTTTTAAAAATTATTAGTTGTTTTTATTTATTTTCTGTCTCTGTCTCTGTCTCTCTCTCTCTCTCTCTCTCTCTCTCTCTCTGTGTATGTGTGTGTAGGCACACATGTGCCACGGAATATGTGTGGAAGTCGAGGACAACTTTTTGAGTCAGTCCTCCCCTTCCTTCTCACTGAGACAGGTTCTCTCTGGTTGATAAGACCCAATTGCTGTAGACACCACATAAACTTGAGTCATAGAACATGGAGAGATGCTCCAGTACCTACATGGATGCTTCATCCGGCTTTCCTCCCGCTGGAAGCTCCTGTGCATGCTACTGAAGGAGAAAAGCACCAGTCTTACCTGGCCGTGAACTGTATGAGCGATAGCCTGGCAAGACATGCCCACCGGTGAAGTTGTCACATGAACGTTGTGAGAACCAATTTCTTTCTGACTGAATTGAAGGCTCTTTCCACAAGATGAATCTCATAAGGTTCCATTATTTGGACAAGGAACCTCTTGCTAGATAGTCGTGGGCCCTTGGTGCATCTGACCATTCTTTGCAGGGCGACTGTGTATATTCCTTATTTCATCTTTTTCTTTAATCATTTTTAGCTTGTTAGTATTTTGTAATTAATTTTTGGGTCACTTTTCCTGTAGATATTGCCTGATTTGGAAAACCTTGAAAAACAGGGACAAAATTGTAAGAAAATGACGACTTTTCGAAATCATTGTCCACATTTGGATTCAGTTGGTGAAATAACAAAAGAGGATTTGATACAAAAATCTCATGTAAGTTATATAGTAATTGTCCTTAAAAAACCATACTCACTTTTCTCTTTAATACATATTTAAGTAAATTAATAGAATACTCTGTGTCATATATAAAAATATATGTTGTTATAGTGACCCATTTATGTTTTTGCCAACATAGCAAATATCTCCTGTGTTTACTTTCCTAGGGTGCTTGTCAGGACTGCAAAGTCAGAGGACCCAATCTGTGGGCATGCCTGGAGGTATACATAGATATGTTTTTCTTAAAAAGTTTGCTACTGTAAATTTATACATATTAATAACAATTTTTGATGCATACAAGAATTTTATGTGAGTATACTTTTAAAACATAATAACAAAAAAAATTAAGGTTCAAACTGGATGGATTTTAATTTAAGTATGCTTGTAGAGTATTAATAAACTACTCAGATATTTTTATGCTCACTTGTAGCTAGAGTTTTCCTGGTCCTGCCTGGCTCACAGTCAGGACAAATCTCTCTAACCTGCCAGTCCCGCAGCAGCTCAGACCCAACCAAGTAAACACAGAGACTTATATTGCTTACAAACTGTATGGCCGTGGCAGGCTTCTTGCTAACTGTTCTTATATCTTATATTAATCCATTTCTATTAATCTATACCTTGCCACGTGGCTCGTGGCTTACCAGCATCTTCACATGCTGCTTGTCATGGCGGCAGCTGGCAGTGTCTCCCTCCTCCTTCCTGTTCTCTCAGTTCTCCTCTGTTAGTCCCACCTATACTTCCTGCCTGGCCACTGGCCAATCAGTGTTTTATTTATTGACCAATCAGAGCATTTGACATGCAGACCATCCCACAGCACTCACTTTTTATTGAAGGTGAGATAACCCAGTTTTGAAATACTTAGTCTGGTCTTTGTGCTTGATACCTTTTAGCTATATTATCTAACTATGGAAAGTAATTTAATCATTGAATTAAAACATAAAATCCAAACTTAAGTGTAAGTATTATTGTAATGCTATTTGTAAACTTAATGCATCTGTGATAAGATATCCTTCTTATTTATAGAATAGGTGTTCCTATGTGGGCTGTGGCGAATCCCAAGTAGATCACAGCACCATACACTCACAGGTATGTATGTAGTTATTGGATACATGGCAGTTGTTGGTACTGGGAGATTGGTCCAGGACTGTGCATATGCCAAGCATGCACTTCATCCCGGAGCTAAATCCTGGCCATGCAAGAAGACTGTCAGAAGAGCCTGAAGGAAAGGAGAGTCAATGTCACATTAGTTCAGGGTGCGCCTGGAGTTGTGAGGTGTTTGTGATCTGGTCTAGCTCTGTCACCTAGCCTGTCCTAGAATTTGGAGTCCTCCCTGGGTCTCCTGTATGTCACACTACAGATGTGTGACACCACACCAGCCTAGAGTTTTTGCTTTTTAGAAAATGTGTAAGCTAAAACTTTGCTTATTCTCAGTGAAAGGTTGGGGGGCAGGGGTTGGTAAGAAAATTGGTATTAATACATGACTGTAGTTGAGTGTTGATAAAAGAAGTACACATGGATGTGTGTGGAGGCTATAGGTGTGGTATCAGATTGTAGAGGTTTCTGTTTGTTTTAAAAATTAATTAATTTTTATTAGTGTGTGTGTCAGAGGCATGTGTGTGCCACAGCATGTGTGGAGGTCAGAGGACAAGTTTTGGGCGTTGGTTCTGACCTTCCTCTGAGGCTGTAGGTTTGAACTCAGATCATCAAGCTTGCACCAGCTGCCTTTTCCTGCTGCGCTGTCTTCCGACCCAGTCCTTTCCCTGGATTGACTGCCTGCCTCCCTGCCTTGTGTTCCAACTCCTGCCCTGTGCTTGCTCTCCACACCTCTCTGACTGGAGGGCCCTTCTACACTGCTCCAGTTGTGTGGCGCTGCCCATGTGACTCTGACACGAATCTTCAGTAGTGTTAGGTAGCTCTTCCATTCTAAACTCCAAGTTTCTCTAACGAATGCTATCTTAAGATGCCCATTGATAATCTGCAGCAACTAGTCTCAACCAGGTTTCCTCATGAGGTTGAATTAAGCTCAAATATTTGAAGCCCTAAGGCAGCATTATACACAGTTTCCTCCCCTGTGCATTTTCTAAGGCCCTCCCTTAGTACACTGAGAAATTAGACAGTCCTACCTTGTATATTCCGTAGGGCTAGGCCCTCTCACAGGGCTCCCTTTGGGAAAGACTATCAACTAATCCGAGAGCTTATATTTACTATTGCTTGAGTCTATTTTGCTTCCACTTAAACAATGTGTGTTCTTTTGTAGTTCCATTTTCCTGGATTAAAACAAACAAACTCTCCCCAACTCCCTGAAAAAAGCCTCATGTAGTCCAGGCTGGGCTTAGGTTTTCTATGTAGTGGAGTTTGACCTTGAACACGTGATCATTTGGCTGCTATGGTTTACAGGAGTGTCATTGGACTGGCTTGCTCACCATTTCCTTCTATTCTTGTCTGTTAATTGCAGAACTGAGGAGCTTTCCACTGTTGTGTTTATCTTTGTCTTATGAATGAGAGGAAACAGATGCTAGAGTAGCTTGTAGAGTAGTTAGGTGGTGTTACTACGTAAGATCTTATAGTTAATCTATACAGTGTTGGATGTGTATACGTGTGTGCTCTAGATTAGATCTTCTGAGTAGATTTGCTCAGTAGAGGCTGCTGGTTCATGAGGACTTCCTTTGCAGAAGCATTTTCAAGGATACTTAATGGCAGCTCCCTTTTCCCTCCTGTGAACTGTGTAGGAGACAAAGCATCATCTGACTGTGAACCTCACCACTCTTCGAGTATGGTGTTATGCTTGCAGCAAAGAAGTATTTTTGGATAGAAAATTAGGAACTCCTCCTCCATTGCCTCACGTAAGACAACCTCAACAAACACAAGAGAACAGTGTCCAGGTAATCCGAGCTTAGATAATGCATGTTCAGGAAATCATTTCAGAGTTTGTCACGCAGTCGGGATTTACAAAGCAAGCCTGTGCACCTTACTTGTGCCTCCTCGCTTCGTTCTCTTTTAGCATAGAATGGATGGGAGGTGAGGGTGGAATCTGAGGTGGAAAACACCTGTGAATTGCAAAATCTCTTTAAGAAAAGTTTGAAAGGGATATCCTATTGCCAGGTACGAGATTTTCATTGATAACTCGTGCAGAGTGCCTGTGTTCAAGTTCGTTTAAAAATTTTTTTAATTAGCTTACAAAGTAGTAAGTTTCCATACAGCTGTTTGTAAATACTTCTTTTTTTCTGCACACCTGAATCTAGGAAGAGGGTAGGACTCCTTAGCAGCTGGTGTGAATACAGCCCCTTTCCTGTTCTCTCCCTTGGCAGCCTGTTACTTGCTGTTAACACTGAAAACTAGTAGAGATGCTAAAACTTAGCAACAGTATTAACTTTCTCCTTTGGGCCAAGAGATTTAACAAACAAGTTTGCAAAGATGGATGACTCTTGTTTAGAGAAGTCTGTGCTCTGTGTATTGTTACATGTTGTATGACAAGCACTTCAGTGCCAGAGAAACAGTGGGTCTGTGGGTGGGCTCATCTATTGCATTCTTGTATCTGTAGAAGTTACAGAGATCAGAAAAGACAAGGCATATCACTAATTTAGGTAAAAGTAATTCTTGAGCTTAAATTCGGAAGTGCCATTTATAAAATGTTTTTTGGGGGACTGGAAAAGTGCCTCTGGTTAAGAGCGCATACTGCTCTTGCAGAGGACTTGAGTTTGGTTCATAGCACCTATACTGGGTAACTCAAAACTGCCTGTAACTCCAGCTCCAGGGGATCTGGCCTTCTCTGCAGCTGTACTCACATGTACATATGCTCACATAGATCTACAAATACATAATTAAAAATAAAAGGCATGTTTTTGTTGATACTTGTTTTCTACAAAATATAAATGTAAATTTTATAATAATTGCTATTTCATAAATTCTTAGGGCTCTATCTTTATCATTGTTATGTTTACTTTATTTTTTAACTTTTAAAATTATTTGGATGTGTGTCCATGTGAGGGTGTGTGCACGTGTAAGTGCAGATGCCATAGGAGTCCAGAAGAGGTGTCGGACCCCCAAGAGCTGGAGTACAGGCAGTTTCGAGCCACCTGATGTAGGTGTGGGGATCGACTTAGGGTCATTTTGCTCTTAGCACGAAGCCGTCTTTCCAGCCTGCTGTTACGGTTGGCTTCTGAGCAGGGTCTCATGTGGCCCAGGCTGGCCTCTAACTTATTACCAGCCAGGACTGTCTTTGCCTCTTGAGTGCTGGGGTCACAAGCACGTGCCACTGTGCTGGTCAGTTTCTGTTGTTAAGGTAATATCTTTTCATAGTTGTGCAGTGTAGATGTTATGTGAGTTAAAATTCAAGTGTGTTTTGATATTATAAGAATTTATTCAAGTGTGTTATACCTTTTTGTTATTAAGGATTTTAAAATACCCAGCAATACAACATTGAAAACCCCTCTGGTTGCTGTATTTGAAGATCTGGATATAGAAGTGGACGAAGAAGATGAGCTGAAGGCAAGAGGTAAAGACTCCTGTGTGGCATTGCCACTCCGTTAGGAAGCTCCACATGAGAAGTTCAAAATCGAAAGCTTTGCTAGTAGAGCCTGGAGATGAGAGTGCAGAACAGATTCGGAGGTTTGACCCGTGAACTCTTGTTCGCAGGCCCTGCAAACTTGGTTTGTCCGGTGTTGGTTTCACAACTGGATGCCACCTTTTGCTAGCCTTGCCTTTTGGGAGCCTGTTGCTTGAGTTTTCCTGCTTGGCCCACGGTCAGGATAAATCTCTTTCACCCGCCAGTCCCACAGCCGCTCAGACCCAACCAAGTAAACACAGAGACTTATATTGCTTACAAACTGTATGGCCGTGGCAGGCTTCTTGCTAACTGTTCTTATATCTTAAATTAATCCATTTCTATAATTCTGTTCCTTGCCACATGGCTCGTGGCTTACCGGCATCTTTACATGCTGCTTGTCCTGGCGGTGGCTGGCAGTGACTCCCTCTGCCTTCCTGTTCTTTTTATTCTCTCTGTTAGTCCCGCCTATACTTCCTGCCTAGCCACTGGCCAATCAGTGTTTTATTAGCAACACATTTGCCATACAGAACATCCCACAGCAGGAGCCATTTGCTCTCAGCCTGTTTTTGAATTCTCACCTGCCAGTGATAGGGGTTTCTGGGGAATGGGAAGGTAAGGGAAGCGAGACAGGGAGCCCGCAATCCAAGCACTCAGGAGGCTGAGGTCAGCCCTAAGCCACTCCTACCCACCAAAAACAAACAAAACAAAACAATAGAATAGCATTTTCAAGGGCCAGCATTCATTTGGAAAGAGAATCAGGAGATTCCAGTGGGCCTTTTGCCCTATTCATTCAACTTTCAACTCCTAGATTGTGAGACACTCCATCAGTATTTCCCATTTTTTTTTTTTTGGTTTTTTCGAGACAGGGTTTCTCTATGTAGCTTTGCGCCTTTCCTGGAGCTCACTTGGTAGCCCAGGCTGGCCTCGAACTCACAGAGATCCGCCTGCCTCTGCCTCCCGAGTGCTGGGATTAAAGGCGTGCGCCACCACCGCCCGGCTATTTCCCATATTTTTAAGACTTATAATCTTTAATATGAACCTTGAATTTTCTGCTAGTTCTTGGAACACAGGGGTTATGTACATAGTAGACAAGCACTTTTCCACTGAGCTACATTATTAGCCCTAGAATTGTATTTATGTTTTTAGGGTTGTTGTGTTTTTGCTTTGCGTTTTGAGACAGGGTCTCTCTGTTATGTATCCCTGGTTGTCCTGGAACTTGCTATGTAGACCAGGCTGACCTTGAACTCACAAAGATCCACTTGCCTCTGCCTCCTGAGTGCTGGGATTAAAGGCATGAGCCACCATGACTGGCTTATAATTCTTTTTGGAAATATTTGCTTGTGTGTGTGTGTGTGTGTGTGTGTGTGTGTGTGTGTATTGGGACTTGATCTCAGCAGCTCAAAAATGTTGAGTATGTGCTTTGCCTCTGAGTTAACATCCACACTGACTGTTTTCTCTTTGAATGATGAGATAAAATAAAAAAGTACAGCCCATGGGAAGGGAGGAGCTGCTAGGAGGTTTAGCATCAACATCAGGCCAACTTCCCACTTGGGCTTTGGTAGAAATGAAAATTGTAATCTTAACTCAAATTATTTTAAAAAATGTATTCCTAAGCCAGGAGTAGTGGCACACAGTTTTAATACAAGCACTTGGAAAGCAGAGGCAGGCCAGCCTGGGCTACATAGTGAGTTCTAGGATAGCCAGTGCTATGTAGTGAGAACTTGGTCATCTCCTCCTCCCAGGCGCCCCCATCCCCCCCCCCACCTTCCCACCCGCAAAAAAAAAAAATCAGTAAAAAAAAAAAATGACTTTTCATTACATAACAGTTGGAAAGGGTTTTCTTTTTTTTTTTAAGTGCAGATTTTTGAGGTTAAATTAACAAATTCTTGAATTTATCTAAAGTTTACAAATTTGCATGGTGAAAGATTTTCAAGAGCATGGCCTCTGAGTTATTCAGACTGTTGCCGTTTATTTCCATGTTTTGTTAGTAATCTTTCTTGTCTGCGGTGTCGTCCCGTCCTGTCCGCCCCTCCCAGTTCCCCCACCCCCGTGTGTGTGTGTGTGTGTGTGTGTGTGTGTGTGTGTGTGTTCAGGGCTGTGTGCACAGTATGCACATTCTCTACTAGTGAGCTATTTTTAACTCATTTCTATAGCTTTAACATTTGAAGTTGCTGTTTTCAATAAACACCCAGAAAATTATGTCATTTATGTCTTATTGAATGATGACTTAATTTGTTCTTCATAGGCCTTACAGGTCTGAAGAACATTGGGAACACTTGTTATATGAACGCGGCTCTCCAGGCTCTTTCTAACTGGTGAGTAGTGAGACCAGTACACATTTTGCTTAGCTTGTTGCTGCAGTAGCTGACTAACTACCAGAGCAGAGAGGCAGGAACCTGGGTGAGGGCACCTGTGGGGTTGCTGTGCATGCAACTAAGTTTATTATTTTGTTTTCTTTTGAACGTGTCTTATTTTAGCCCAGGCTGGCCTGGAACTCTATAGCTGAGGATAACCTTGAATTTCTGATCCTTTTGTACCAGTTTTCCTTCTTCTTCTTCTTTTTTTTAAAGATTTATTTATTTATTATGTACACAGAAGAGGGCGCCAGATCTCATTACAGATGGTTGTGAGCCACCATGTGGGTGCTAGGAATTGAACTCAGGACCTCTGGAAGAATAGTCGGTGCTCTTAACCTCTGCACCATCTCTCTAGCCCACCAGTTTTCAAGTACTGGGATTACAGGCATCTGTAAACATACCCAGTTTATGCCTATACTTTTCAAAGACAGATGATCCTGGTTTAGACTTCCAGGAATATGTCCTTGGGCAAAGTATTTGTGTTGTTCTTTGCAGAGCTTGGCCTCAAACTTAGGGCCTTAAGCCTGCTGCTCTACTGGATATCTCTGGCAAGTGTATTTATGTACAGAAGACGAGGAGCTCACACTTAGCAAATACTGAGATCATTTTTAGGTTAGAAATCTTATGGAAGTGTTTTATATATGTCTGTAGATGGAATACCTTGAATTAGAGTGGTTATATTTTCCTGCTTATTTGTGGCATATAGATTGGGTGATTATTACTTTTTAGGTTGATGGATTGAGTCAGGATAGAATTCAGAACCACTGACTTCGGCATTGTCAAAGCATAACCTGAGTTTGTAAGCAGCCTTGGGAAAGATCTTAACACTGAGAACCTGGAAGAAAATCTTTGTGGCAGACATAGTAATTGAGCAGTGATTCCATAGTTCCATGTACAGTTCACATCAAAAGTGAAGTCTTTGGTGGGTAAGAGACCACCACAGTCCTTTTCCTGCAGGGTAGTGAAGTAGCTTGTCTTAGAGCACTGGTTGCCATGTGGACAGTGGGCTGTAGGAGATTGTAGGAAAAAGTATAATTTGGAAAAGTAGAAAACTTGCAGTAATCTAGGTAAGAAATAATGGTGTCTTGTACAATCTTGGAGTGCATGCATTGGAGAAAGACATTTGTTAGGAGATGGTCGCTAGGCTATGGTTAGAGTAAACGGGGAGAGGAGGAGATAGGAAGTTTAGTAATAGACTCGTATGATGAAGGAACTTTTTATTTCATGTGTGCCGATGCACCATGCACATGCCTAGTGCTCAGAGTACAAGGAGGGCATGGGGCCCCCAGGAACTGGGGCCAGAGGTGGCTGTGAGGGTCCAAGTTGGTGCTAGGAGGTGGACCTGGGTCCTGGAGAAGCAGCAGGGTCTCTTATCTGCTGACTCTGTTTTCTCCTTCTGTCTCACTCTCTTTCACATGCACACATGATGATGGAATAAGATGCAGGAGATGATTGGAAGAGCAGGTTCACTTGAAAGTAAAATTTTGAGCATGTTAAATTTAAAATGTCATGATAGCTGTCAGTGTGGGCATTTGATATAAATTCAGTTGAGATTAGATGTTGAAGGCTAATGTTATATGAATTTGGCCATCACTGGTGTATTGGTGGGGATTTAAAATGATCCAAGAAAGAGTGTATTTAGAAGAGAAGTCAAAGAATCAGTCCAGGAGATCCGCTGTGCCGAAGAACAGAAAGGGGACTGAGAGAAAAACCAGGGTGCAGGAGAGGGGTAGTAGAAAGATACATGGATTGAGATTTGTTTAGGAACGAGGGCAGCTGAACATTGTGCATGTCTGCGCTTTGTGTAAGCAGGAAGAGGCTGAGGCCCAGTGGTCGTGATTTTGAAGCCAGCCTCGGCTGCATAGCAACCTCTCTCCCCTCCCACCCTTTCTTTCTCTTTTCCCATCTCTTCTGGCTCCTCAGCCTGTCTCAGTCCTTCTCTGCCTCCTTCCTTCCTTGTTTTCTCAGATAGGAACTCTCTGTAGCTCAAGTTAGCCTTGAACTCATGGTGTTCCTCCTGCTCCTGTCTCCTAAGCACTGGAATTACAGGTTTGTGCCACCACACCCAATTGCAAGACTCTTCCTAAAAACAGAAACAAAAACAAATTTAAAAAGAGATTGGGTGCTGTGGTTCAAACCTTTTATCCCAGCCTTCAGAAGGCAGAGGCAAGTGGCTTGGTCTCCTTAGCCAGAGTGACCTAGTAAGACCTTGACCTTGAATGAGCAATACTCAACTTTATATGGAAAAACAAAAAGTCCAGGATAGCTAAAAACAATCCTGTACATTAAAAGAACTTCCAGAGGTGTCACCACCCCTGATTTCAAGCTCTACTTCACAGTTATGGTCATAAACCTGCATGATATTAGCATAAAAACAAACAGGTTGATCATGGAATTAAATCCATACACCTGTGAGAACCTGGTTTTTAATAAAGGAGGCAGAGATATACAATGGATCAAAGACAGCATCTTCAACAAATGGTGCTGGTCTAACTGGATGTCGGCATGTAGCAGAACACAAATAGATCTGTATCTACCACCCTGCACAAAACTCAAGTCCAAGTGGATGAAAGTCCTCAACATAAACCCAGTTACACTGAACCTGATAGAAGAGAAAGTGGGAGATAGCCTCGAATGCATTGGCACAGGAGACCTTCCTGAGCAGAACACCAATCTTACAGGCACTAAGATCAACAGTTAATAAATGGGACCTCATGAAACTGAAAAGCTTCTGTAAGGCAAAGGACACCACCAAAAGGACAAAACAGCAGCCTGCAGAATGGGAAAAGATTTTTACCAGTCCCATTGGTAAGATTTCCAAAATACATAATGAACTCAAGAAACTAAATAATCCAAAAAAAAAAAAACCCCTAGATAATCCAATTAAAAAGTGGATTACAAGCCAGGCAGTGGTGGCGCAAGTCTTTAATCCCAGCACTTGGGAGGCAGAGCCAGGCGGATCTCTGTGAGCTCGAGGCCAGCCTGGTCTGTAGAGCAAGATCCAGGACAGGCACCAAAACTACACAGAGAAACCCTGTCTCGAAACAAACAAACAAACAAACAAACAAACGAACGAAAGTGGATTACAGATCTAAACAGAATTCTCATTAGAGGAATCTCAAATGGCTGAGAAACACTTAAAGCAATGTTCAACATCCTTAGCCATCAGGGAAATGCCAACCAAAATGACTCTGAGATTCCATCTTACCATTCTCAGAATGGCTAAGATCAGAAACACAAGTGACAGCTCATGCTGGTGAGGGTGTGGAACAAAGGGAACACTCCATTGCTGGTGGGAGTGCAGACTTACACAGCCACTTTGGAAATCAGTATAGCAGTTTCTCAGAAAATTGGAATTGATATACCTCAAGACCCAGCTTTACCACTCTTGGGCATATCCCAAAGGAAGCTCCATCTTACCACAAGGACACTTGCCCAACTATGTTCATAGCAGCTTTATTCATAATAGTCAGAAACTGAAAATAACTTAGATAACCCTCAACTGAAGAATGGATAAAGAAAATGTGGTACATTTACACGATTACTTTATAGAAAAAAGTGACATGAAATTTGCAGGCAAATGTATGGAACTAGGAAAAATCATCCTGTGTGAGGTAACCCAGACCCAGAAAGACAAACATGGTGTGTACTCACAAGTGCATATTAGCTGTTAAGGATAACCATGCTACAGTCCACAGACCCAGAGAGGCTAAGTAACAAGGAGTGGGAGGCACATGGATCTCCCTGGGAAGGGGAAATAGAAGAGATTTTATGGGTGAACTGGAGGCAGGTGGGGATGGGAACAGAAGGGATGATGTGGGGGGAGGAGGGGAAGGATGGAGTGAGTACTGAGAGAAATCACTTCGGGGGTGAGGTAGAAACCTATACAATGGAAACTTCCAGGAACCTATGAGAGTGACCCTAGTGAAGTCTCCTAGTAACGGGGAACACAGAGCCTGAACCAGCCATCTTCTGTAACCAGGCAAGGCTTCCAGTAGAGGGATTGGGACACCAACCCAGCCACAAAACCTTTGACCTACAATTTGTCCTGCTTGAAAGATGTGCCAGTAAAGGTGGCGCAGAATGTGTGGGAGTGGCCAACCAGTGACTGGTGCAACTTCAGACTGACACTGCCTGGAGGGCCGGGAACCAGAGACGGACAGCCAGAGACCTTGTGTGGAAACAAGCAACAAAATGTATAGCTTTGGAGCCTGTCCTGGAGCTCACTCTGTAGACCAGGCTGGTCTCGAACTCACGGAGATCCGCTGGCTCTGCCTCCCGAGTGCTGGGATTAAAGGCGTGTGCCACCACCGCCTGGCCAAAATGATTCTTAATAATAGTCTGCTATAATCATCATCAGAGAGGCTTCATCCAGCAGCTGATGGAAACAGATGCAGACCCATAGCCAACATTAGGTGGAGCTCCGGGAATCCTGCAGAAGGGGGAGGAGAGGATTGTAGGAGACAGCGGTCAAGGACATCACAAGAAAACCCATGGAATCAACTAACAAGGGCTCAGGGCTCACAGAGAATGAAGGGACCGCCAGGGAGCTTGTATAGACCTGACCTAGGTCCTCTTCATATATGTTATGGTTGTGTAGCTTGGTGCTATTGTGGGACTCCCAATACTGGGCAGAGGGTGCTGTCTCTGACTCTTTCACCTGCTTTTGGAACCCTTTTCCTCCTACTGGGTTGCCTCGTCCATCCTTGATATGAGAGTATGCGCCTAGTCTTACTGTAACCTGTTATACCATTGTTTGGTTAGGGTTTCTATTGCTGTGATGAAACACCATGACCAAAAAGCAAGTTGAGGAGGAACGGGTTTATTCAGCTTACACTTCCACATCGCTGTTCATCACCAGAGGAAGTCAGGACAAGAATTCAAACAGGGCAGGATCCTGGAGGCAGGAGCTGATGCAGAGGCCATGGAGGAGTGCTGCTTACTGGCTTGCTTAGCCTGCTTTCTTACAGATTCCAGGACCACCAGCTGAGGGATGGCCCCACCCACAATGGACTGGGCCCTCCCCATTGATTACTAATTGAGAAAATGCCTTACAGCTGGATCTCGTGGAGGCGTTTCCTTAACCGAGACTCCCTCCTCTCTGATGTCTAGCTTGTGTCAAGTTGACACAAAACCAGGCAGTACAACTGACCCCTTGTGAACTTGACACACAAACACATCACTATTAAGCCACAACCCTTCCTTTCTTATTCATCCCAAGAGCTCACATTGAAATTTCAGTTCCTTTAAAATAGCCAATTTCTTTTAAAATTCAAAGCTCTCAATTGTGGTCTCCAGTAAAATAAAAATACATGAAATGCTCTCTTTAAGAGAGAAGAACCAGGCTGGAGAAATGGCTTAGCGATTAAGAGCACTGGCTGTTCTTCCAGAGGTCCTGAGTTCAATTCCCAGCAACCACATGGTGGCTCACAACCACCTGTAATGAGATCTAGTGCCCTCTTCTGGCCTGCAAGGACATATGCAAGTAGAACACAGCATACATAATGAATGAATGAATGATGAATGAATGAATAAATAAATAAATAAATAAATAAAAACAGAGAAGAACCAGGGCACAGTCACAATCTGAACCAAGCAAAACCAAACTCCAACAGTTTAAGTAATATCTGGGATTTATTCACCATCTCCTGGGCTCCTCCACAAGACTTGGGTCACGTCTCTGGCTCCGCCCTCTGCAGCACACGCAGCTTGTCTTCTAGGCCCCAGCTGGCTCCACTCCACTGCTACTGTTCTTGTGGTCGTCCCATGGTGCTTTTGTCTCCAAAACACTGGGTCTTCTGCTGCAACTGGGCTGCACTTTCACCGATAGCCTCTCATAGGCTCTCTTCATGGTGCCAAGCCTCAGCTGCTCTCCATGACCCCTTAATGCCGTCAAAACCAGTATCACCTGGGTGACTCTTATACATTACCAAGTCTGGCTGCCAGCATGAGGTACAACCTTGGCCACCTCTGGAACACAACCTCTCTGTGCTCTCAGGAAACACTTCCCAGATTTCACCTCAGTGATGCTGGTCTCTTCTTAATCACCACTAATTTCTTGGCTCTAGCCCAGCAGCATCAAGTATCCCAGCAAAGCAAAGTCTCGCTTTAGTGAAACCCTTTCCTCCCCAACCTGCTTTTCGGTCATGGTGTTTTGTCACAGCAGTAGAAACCCTGACTAAGACAGCTGTGTTTGGTTGACATCCCCGGGAGGCCTGCTCTTAAGGGAAATGCAGAAGGAGTGGATCTGGGGAAAAGGGAGGAAGTACTGGAGGAGGAGGGAGGGAAAACTGTGATCCGGATGTAATACAGGAGAGAAGAATAAATTTTAAAAAGGAAAAAATATAAGTAAATAATAAATAAATGAAAGCCACCATGAGGGGACTCACAGGTGACAGATGCTACTGAGACAAGACTGATAGCTGTCACCTGAACTGGGCAGGACTTGATTTGTGGATCTAAACGCGAGTGGTTGGACTGAATATCAGACTGTAAAAGAGAGCAAAGGCCTAACAGATAGAGGTTAACATGCTGTCAATTCATTGAGCAACTAGAAATTAATAGCAAGTCAGCTTTGATTCCACTCTGATATATATTTTTCTCTTTCTTAATTAGCCCGCCTTTGACACATTTCTTTCTTGATTGTGGAGGACTGGCTAGAACAGATAAGAAGCCAGCAATTTGTAAAAGTTATCTCAAACTAATGACAGAATTGTGGCACAAGAGCAGGTATGTACTTACCATAATTACCTTTAAAAACCAATATTATAACTATGGAAAGAATGCAGACCTGTTTGGAGGGCTGGAAAAAAGTGTGGAAATGGGATTTGGTTAGGTCAGGTGTTACATGTGAAACTGAAATGCAGATGAGGGAGCTGCTGCCAGTATCAATGTCAACGAATGATATGCTGGCTGCAGCGCCTCTGTTACTAAGATGTAGAGTTGTAGTGGAGCAAAGCCTTCCCAGACTGTGGGCGTAACAGGCAGCCTAGGCTAGCCTGTGCCCTGGGGCTAAGCATCTTGGTAATTATTTGATGTACTATGTTAGTTTTGTTTTAGAACTGTTTAGAAGTTGTGCTTTTTAAAAGTACTGTGCATTGGGAGAGTAATAAAAATTCTAAAAAAAACTACAAACATACCTATTTAAAACTGTTTCCTTTTCAGGCCCGGATCTGTTGTGCCTGCTAATCTGTTCCAAGGAATTAAAACTGTAAACCCAACTTTTCGAGGCTATTCTCAGCAGGTTAGTTATTCCTTTAAAAAATCCTTAAATTTTTTTTTTTTTAGATTTATTTTATTTGTATGACTGTTTCTACTGTGTGTATGTTTGTATGTTCACCACGTGTGCCTGGTGCCTACAGAGGTCAGAAGAGGTCATCAGATTTCCTGGAGCTGAGGTTGCAGATGGCTGTCGGCCATACCTTGTGGGTGCAGGAAACTGAGCCTGGTCATTAGGAAGAACTCTTACTGAGTCATCTTAACTGCTGAATCATCTTTAATACATAGAAAATGTTATCATACTTTATTATTTCCCCATTTACCTTTTTGATGATTGCTCCTCTGTGTCTATAGTGTTTGGACTTTTGAGACAGGGTCTCCTATAGCCCTGGCTGGTCTTGACTTTTCCATTTAGCTGAAGATGACCTTTGGTCTCTGGTCCTCTTCTCTCTACCTCTCATGTGCTGGGACTACAGAGGTGCCCCACCACAGCTGGCTGGCTGTGTATTTTTGCATTTCTGTGGATCCAGTGGATGAATGCAGTGCCTGTTGGGTGCCAGGCCAGTGTCTGCACCACACTGCACCTTCTCCCTTCTGGGGGCTTTCTCATTGTCTGTCCTAGGGCAGGTTCGGTTATTCTAGTGGTGTGTAGTACCTTGAGTATTTATATATAGCTGGTCCTCACACATTCTCTTTTCTCAAACTATTACTTATTTTCTACTAACTTTTCCCATATAAATTTCTGACTCTCCAGAGATTATAATTTAGTACTGTGACTAGGAACTCAGGAATTTGTATTTTTAAGTTTTTTTATTTAACATTATTTGTGAGTGTGTGTGTGTGTGGGGGTATGCACATGCCCAATGCTTGTGTAAAGGTCAGAGAGCAACTTTGTAAAGTGAATTGTCTTTCCACAGCAGGTTCTAGGGATTGAATCGGGTTGTCTGGCTTGTGTGGCAAATGCTCTTACTTGGCTGAAGCATCTTTGCAGCTCAGAAAGTTATATTATCAACAAGTTCTTAGGGTCGATCAAGAAGGTTTTCTTTTCTTTTTTCTTTTTTTTTTTTTCTGGTGTTTCGAGACAAGGTTTCTCTGTGTAGCCCTGGCTGCCCTGGAACTCACTACGTAGACCATGCCATCCTCGAACTCAGAGATCCACCTGCCTCTGCCTCCTAAGTGCTGGGATTAAAGGTGTGCGCTACCACTAACTGAAAAGGAATTTTTCTTTAAGACACAGTCCATGGATGGGAAAAGCTCTAACTTAAACCCATCTTATGTAATATTTTATTTTAGGACATATTTCTGAATTCTGATTGTTGCCTGAGGAGAATCCTTACTTTCTGTTTGATCCACTTTCATTTCAAAGCATTGCTTTCTTTGCCTGGCTGTTGGGATGCAGTGTGCTGCAGCTCTGCTGCAGTGTGGGCTGCAGACGTACTCAGTGTGACACTGTGCACACACATTCATCCTTCCTAGGGCCCTACAGGCATTTGCTCTAGACTGCTCATGTGGCTTTGTTGTTGGTGTGTAGGATGCCCAGGAGTTCCTTCGCTGTCTAATGGACCTGCTTCATGAGGAGTTAAAGGAGCAGGTCATGGAACTAGAGGAAGACCCGCAAACCCTGGCTTCTGAGGAGACTGTGGAGGAGGAGAAGAGCCAGTCGGATGTGGATTTTCAGTCCTGCGAGTCTTGTAGCAGCAGCAGCGAGAAAGCAGACAATGAGAGCAGCTCCAAAGGCTTTGCTGAAGACAGCAACGAGACCACAATGCTCATCCAGGATGAGGATGACCTGGAGATGGCCAAGGACTGGCAGAAAGAGAAGATGTGCAACAAGATCAATAAAGCAAACTCTGAAGTAGAACTGGATAAAGACAGAGACACCGTGTGTGAGACGGTTGACCGGAACAGCCAGGAGACTGTGAAAGTGGAAATACACGGCAGAGCTTCAGGTGACAGTTCAGTCATCGGATTGCGGGATGATGGTGTTTCCTGTGCAGGAGTGAGCTCTTAACTAACCGTTACTTTTGGAACAACTTGTTTCTTTATTTTTGAAGCAGGATCACAGTGGGTAGCCCAGGCTGGCCTGGAACTTACTATGTTAACCAGGCTATCTAAACACATCCACCTGCCTCTGCCTCTTGAATGCTGAGACTAAAGGCGAGTGCTACCATACCTGGCTTCCTTTTGTGATCTTTAATTAATAGACTTGCAGTTTAAGGCTATCTGTTTGAAGTGTTAAAACCATAAAATTATGAAACTAAAAAGATAATTTTGTGGATCATTTACTTAGGAATTCATTTTTTTAATTTTTATTTATTTTATTTTTTTTTAAATGATAGCTTTTTACTCTTTTTTTTTTTTAAAGATT
>CABHPH010133324.1:0-29876 GCA_902168325.1 Peromyscus nudipes | reverse complement strand
GTGGTTGCTGGGAATTGAACTCAGGACCTCTGGAAGAGCAGTCAGTGCTCTTAACCTCTGAGCCATCTCTCCAGCCCTAATTTTTATTTTTAAAGCAAGGGCTAATCAGAATTCCTTTATGTGGTCATGTAGTAATCTAGAAAATTAGTCCCCTTGGAATTTTTCCTTTTATTTCAAGCAAATTCTGTTGAGATCCTGAGAAAAAGAAAAACAATCCAAATTTTCTTTTCTTGCCAGAAGAGGGCATTATAGATAGTTGTGAGCCACCATGTGGTTGCTGGGAATTGAACTCAGGACCTCTGGAAGGGCAGCCAGTCCTCTTAACCACTGAGCTATCTCTCCACAATCCAAATTTTCTAATCATGCATGTTATTACATTCTAGTGGTTCTCACTGTAGACATAGCCAACATGTAAATGAACTTTGTTAGGATATATTATTATCGTAACATTGGACGGTGTTCCTTTGAAACAGGGCAAATACCCAAATGAAAGACACGAGTTAAATTGCGTTTCATACCATATTTATCTCTTAAAGAGCTAACTTGTCTTGATGTGGCATTGACTACTCTAAATTCTGTAAAATTTGATGATTAGGAAATCAGATGATGTGACTCAGTGGTGAAGAATAACATCAAGTCTATCTGTGTAACTACTGGAGAGGACCAGTCAGTAAGTTAAATGTCTGAGTGACTAGTTTGTTTCTGTAACTACTGGAGAGGACCAGTCAGTTAGGTTAAATGTCTGAGTGTACTAGTTTATCTCTGTAAGTACTGGAGAGGACTAGTCAGCAGGTGAAATGTCTGAGTGACTAGAGTTTATCTCTGTAAGTACTAGAGAGGACCAGTCAGCAGGTGAAGTTCTTTCTTGGATAGTATTCCCTTACCTTAGGAAGACTGCCTTGTGCCTTCCAGCTGGGAAGCCCAGGAGTGCTTAGGCTCTTTAGAGACTCACTGTGGGTAGAAGTTCTTTAGTCAGTAAATGCCTGAGTGTCAGTTCTGATAACCAGACTTCCTGTCAGAAGCCACAGGGAAGCATAATCCAGGGACAGACTGCTCCTATATTGCTTGCTTGTGGGCTTGTTCTTAACACATAGTAAGGAGGTAATGAACTGAAGTAGGTCTGAGCATTCTATGTTTTACATTCTGGGTGAAAAACTATGACCCAGACCATGTAATGCACAAACCCTAAAATACTTACACACTAGCCTCTGAAGCCGTCAGCCGCTTCTGTTGAGGAAGCCCTATAACGAGACTTTCACCACCAGTGCTCTGCTGTCTTCTTTAGTCATGGTTGACATGGTTTTTTTAAATTAAATTTTTATTTATTTTTTGTGTATGAGTGTTTTGACTGCATGTATGCATGTGCACTGCATGTGTACCTGGTGCCCAGTGAAGCCAGAAGAGGGTGTGAGATTCCCTGGAACTGGAGTTATGGATGGTTGTAAGCCTCCACCATTTGGATTCTGGGAACTGAACCTCTCTCCAACTCCACGGTTGATTCTTTATCAACAGTTTTCCCTCTGTCTGTTCATTTGCACAGTTACACAGTGCTGTGTGCTGGAAGATATGCTAGGCACTAAGGCTCTAACAACACTGTTGGAGTAGCAGTCATGAGATCTAGCTCACTTGATTCCTCTTACAGTTAAGTTCTGAAGAGAGAGGTTCCTGAGAGATAAATCTCATTTTTATCACAGTAAGAATAAGTATGATTAATTTATACCAGAATTTTTTAAAAAAGATTACTTATGTGTCTGTGTGTTTACATGCATGAGTTGTTGCACCCTAATGTGTGCAGGATCCCACAGAGGCCAGAGCTGGGCATAGGATCTCTTAGGATTGGAGTTACAGGCAGTTGTGAGCTGCATGTAGGTGCTGGGAACTGAACCTCTGTCCTCTGTAAGAGCAGTAAGAGCTTGTATGCACTGAGCCATCTCTCCAGCTCCCAATGCCTACATGTCTTGTTTGGTTTTGATTACCAAGTTATTTGGGACAATAATCCTTTCATCCACCTAAAATAATTCGTGGGCTGAAGGAGCATGGCTCAGTGATAGAACACATATTTAGCATTTTTTAAAGTCTTGGGTTCTCTCTCTAGCACAGTGAAAAAAAGTTAAATAAAAACCAAGTGGGTAGATCTACGCAGATGGGTCAACACTTCAGAGCCTGTACTGCTTTTGCAGAGGACCCAGCTTTGGTTCCCAGCACCCTTATTGGGTGGCTCACAACTGTCTCTGTCTCCCTCTCCTGGCCTCCAGTAGCATCTACATGTACAAGTGTACTATTCACATAGAGACACAGACACATATAATTTGAAAAAATGTCTTACAGGAGTGTAGGAAACAGACATGGCAGTGCATGCTTTTGGGAGGTGAAGGCTGACGGGTCAGGTGAAGGATGACCTCAACTTGGGCTACGTAGAGTTCAAGGCCAGACTGAGCTACATGAGATCTTGTATCAAGAAAACAAAGAATTCTTTTTGTAACTTGTGGGTGGATTTTTAGAAATTTTACTAAATTTGGGAGATATGATCATCTTTGGTTTTGTATTACCACTACTCATTTGCTGAACCCATTATAGCAGTAACGTGTTAGACATTAATTGAATACCTAGGTAGAAAAAAAATCACTGTTATTTTGCTTAGCAAACACTTGGCATTTGTTAACATGTACTGTCTTCAATATATCAAATGAAGGAGTCTTTACATTAATGAACATGATTGATCACATGGAATATAACTTTACTTAATTGTTTCATTTATAATTTTTATTGAAGGTAATAATAAAAATTTAAATATTACAGAATATATCACTGATGTCCATTTGAATGACCTGTCTACATCACAGATTCTTCCATCAAATGAAAGTGTTAATCCACGTTTATCAGCAAGCCCTCCTAAGTCAGGCAATCTGTGGCCGGGATTGACACCTCCACACAAGAAAGGTAGAAGAATTCCCTCTCCAGTTCCTCTGCTTTATATCTTAGTTTAGACTCTGGTTCTAATGTTGATAGAGTGTTAGGAAATAGGTAATCTCTTAAAATTGATAGAATTATACAATGACGATTAGAATTTTTTGTCTGTGGTTTTCTACATTAAAACTTTTTCTTATAGTTTAGTTCACTTTAACATTTTATGTGTATGAGTCTCTTGCCTACATACATGTATATGCACCACATGTGTTCTTGGGGCACAGAAGTTAGAAGAGAGCATCGGATCATCACCTGGAACCATGGATGGTTGTGAGCTGTTATCTGAGTGCTGGGCAAACCTGGGTCCTCTGTAAGAGCAGCAAGTGTGCTTGCCTGCTGAGCCTCTCTAGCCCCCTTAAGTCTCTTTTTCTGTGCCTTTTAACCCATTCTGTCCTACAATTTCATAATCAGATTGTCACCGTACGCCAAGGCCTGACACACTGATGCTCTGTTCCTGATGGACCCCTAAAGTCTGCTCCTTCTCTTGTTTCCCCTTTTCCCAGAGTGCCCTGTAAAATGATGCTACATGGTATGGAGGCGTAGGAAACAGCCTTCCTCTTTCTGTTCTTAAATCCTGTAGCATAATGTATTTCAGAGTTGGCCGCATTATTGCGCATCTGAGCACTTGTTTCTTTTCCTTACCGTGCTGTGTCTCAATGGTGTCACCAAGCGACTGCTTGTTCATCCACTCATCAAGGGATTGCTGGGTTGTTTACAGTTTTTGGCAATTATGAATAATACTGCTGTAAACACTTATGTATAGTTTTTGTATGATCCTAAGTGTTTCTTTATCAAAGATAAGGTCTGAGGATTGTATTTCCTGGGTTTATGTCATCTTCTGCTCAACACTGTACAAAGCTGTCCGTCTTCCAGAGTGTATCACTCTGCATTGCCGCCTGCTTTTTATGTCAACATGCTAGCATTATAAAATGTGAAACCTAGAGAGGGACCATGTGGTGGTGCGTGCTTTTATTCGCAGCACTCAGAGGAAGGTTGATCTGTGTGGAATTGAATTCAAGGACAGCATGGTCTAAATAGAGGGTTCTAGAACAGTCAGGGCTGCATAATGAAAACCTGTCTCAAACAAACCAGTGAACAGATAAACGTAGCTGAAGGTCCTAAAGACATTCTTATAGACATGGAGACATGGGCCAGCGAGGTGGGCCGGTGGAGAACAGTGCTTGTTGTATATGCATGATAACCAGAGTTTGATCTGCAGACCCACAATAAAAGGAAAGAAACTGATTTCACCCATTTGTCTTCTGACCTCCATGCTTCACATGCATAGACCCTTTGCCCCACATACGAAACAAAGACACCATCTACAAAAGAACTAAGATGTCTTGGCAAAGGACCTTGTTAAGATTTTTTTTTAAAAGGGGAGGGTAAGATTGGAAATAAACATTTGTAGTTTGACAAAGAGCCTATATCCAGAAGAATATATATAACAGACCTCACTAACAGAATCCTTTCTTCATATGAGCCCTAATGCACAACAAGCAGGTGCAGTTGGGACTGTCGGAGGGAGTAATGTGTGGGCTGGGCCCTCCTGTCTTACCCTCTCCTCTGTACCCTGCCCTCCCAACTTCTTCTCCTTCCTCTGACCTTTGAGCATAAACACCCCAGTGATGGGGGCTAGCTCCTCATTTACACATGGAACAAATGAGTCGGTTGTCATGCTGTTTATATTAACTAATTTCAGATTGTTTATAAAATCCCCTATGTACATTTTATGTGGCCAGGAATCACAAATAATTTAAAGCCAGCTTAAGCCTTATTTGATTTTTGATTGACTTCTTTAAGTAATGAGTTTTTAAGGATTCATTTTTATTATTGTTCATGTATATGTGTTTTTCTGTGTATACATGCCATATATATTTGGGTGCTTATGGGAGCCAGAAGAGGGTGTAGGATCGCCCGGTGCTAGACTTACAGGCAATTATGAGATGCCTTATGTAGGTGCTGGTCCTGTGGAAGAGCAGCAAGTGAGCCATCTCTCCAGCCCGTGACATACATGTGTGTGTGAGTGCACATGCCGCAGCATACTTGTAAAGGTTAGAGGACAGCTGGTTGGCTTTCTCCTTAGATCATGTGGGTCTTGGGGGTCAAACTCAGGTCTGAGGCTGTACAGGAAGCATTTCTACCTGCTGAGCATCTTGCAGGCCGAGTATTTCTACTGTTAAAAGATTCTACTGTTAAAGATGCTGGAGGGCCCAGTGGCTGAGATTGTATGCAGGGTCTAGTACCCAGCACTTACATCAGGTAGCTGTCACCTGCTTCTGACTCCAGCTCAGGGAATCAGTGCCCTTTTCTGGCTTCCAGGGCTACCCACATGCACAGACACATAACATACACATTAATAAATCAATAAATCTTAAAAAGGAAAAGACTCTAGAGGAAGCCAGGCATGGTAGCACTCTTCTAACCCAGTATCATAGGGAGATGGAAGCGGGGGATCAGGAGTTCAGAATCAGTCGCAGAGTCCTAGTGAATTTGAGGCCAGTCTCTACTACATGAGATCCCAAGACAATGCAAAAATATTTTAGAGAAAAATATCCAAGGAACTAATGATTGTTTTTAATGTTTTCAATTCTAGCTCAGTCTTCTGCATCTCCAAAGAGAAAAAAGCAGCATAAGAAATACAGGAGTGTTATTTCTGACATATTTGATGGAACAATCATTAGTTCAGTACAGTGTCTGACGTGTGATAGGGTGAGTATGCAGGAACCATACCACACAGAAAAGTTCTGTCAAATGATATTTTTAAAAACCTGAAAAGTCTGGAGAATTAAACTGTTGTTGCTTTTGCAGACCATGTATACATTTCTTGTGTTTATGTCAATTATACATTGATATTAGGTGTAGAGTAAAGGTGCATGACATGTCCTTTGTAAAGGACCATGGGTTCTCTCTCTGCTTTGGTTACATATAAAAGTGAGACGTTGCTTAGCAATGAGAATTGTTAACAGTGCTTATTCTCCCAAGGCTGATGAAATTAGGTATGCCTGGAAACTGTTGTGTTTACAAGCAAAAGGCAGTAAGTGTATTTCTTATATTTGGCCTTGTAGGTAGCTTGTAAATGACATAAATGCTTCAATAATAATGATAATGCCAAATTCACAAACAAACACAAGAAAAAAAAAAAACCTGACCCAAGACCTTGTCTCAAAAATAAACTAAAATTATTGTGAGAGTTTTTACCAACACCTAATACTTTGGAATTTCTTAGTTTTTTATTTTAGTGCAGGAATGAGTATAGTTAATGAATGTGAAATAATGTCTCAGGAACAAGAGAGAAATACGTTTTCAATTATTGTTAAGTCAAGTGTCAGGCATTCAGTCGGATCATTTACACATAGATGGTATATTACCCAGAAATGTTTTTACTTAGAGTGTATAGGTAGTGCTGCAGTTAAGGACAGACTACATGACTGTCATGTAGTGAGATTGTATGACCAAGGGCATCATAGTCATCTTAGTGTGGGGTAATTACACTTCATGGTCTCCTGAAGCAGTGTATCTCCCATGATGCATCCCTGCTCTTACGTGCAGTCGATGTCAGGTTTGGTTTCCTCTTCACCCCCTTTTAAACAACATCTCAGACTGTTTGCAGCCTGCAGTTTCCATACTTGGGAGGCTGAGGGGAGAGAATGACTTTGAGGCCCAGCGTTTGAGAACAGCCCGGATGATGTAGCATATAGTAAGATCCAGTCACGTGTGCCCCGCCCCTCCCCACATGCCAAAGAATCTGAACACCAGTCTTCAGTGGCCAGGTGGCTGGATTTGCTATACTTCTTAACACTGTGACACCTCTGATCCATAGAAATACTAGTGGCTTATAGGAAGATTATTATATTTGGAACAGTACCTGGTCCAAAGCAAGCCAGGATCTTTTCTGTCTGTAGTATTCTAAAAGCAATTTGCTTGTTGTTTATATTTGCTCATTATAATAATTTGCTTTCATCTTTGGAAGAAATCTAATCTTATAAATAACTGTGCTGGATTCTTTCCATCCCGTTAAAACCAAACACTTGCAGGTGTCTGTAACCCTCGAGACCTTTCAGGATCTGTCCTTGCCGATTCCTGGCAAGGAAGACCTTGCCAAGCTGCACTCCTCCAGCCACCCAACCATAGTCAAGGCAGGGTCGTGTGGTGAAGCGTATGCGCCACAAGGGTGGATAGCTTTCTTCATGGAGTATGTGAAGAGGTGTGTATTTATTCTCTTTGCTTGGCCTGATTGTTGACCCTGCTGCTTCTGCTGTACTAGCAGAACACTTCTTTTTCTTCTGTCAATGATGTTTCAGGTTTGTTGTCTCCTGTGTCCCTAGCTGGTTTTGGGGTCCAGTAGTAACCTTGCAAGATTGTCTTGCTGCCTTCTTCGCCAGAGATGAACTTAAAGGTAAGAAATGTAATCGTATTCATGATTGGTTTTTGTAGTGAATCTAATGCTGAATTTTTGGATAGCTTAAATAGTACTTGCTTGTATTTGCATGGCGGTATCTTCCATGGCAGTGGAAACATGATGAGAGAAGTCCTGTCCTGAAGGAATTTATATAGATTTCTCTAATACAAGTGACACATTTGGAAGTTCTGTGAGTCAGAGAAGGAGGAACTCAATGAAGATAACGGATGTAAGATGTGTCTTGAATTGTCTTTACATCTTCAGCTTCATTGAAGGTCCTACATTTTACTTGTGTCCAGCATCATGCTGGGCACATGGCGGGACGAGCAGTAAATTCTGTTTAGTGAATAAATGAAGAGACTGTTTCTTGAGTTAGTCCATCAGACTGAAAGGAGAGGGAGGGTGGTGGTCGTAGGGAAGACGACATCATGGGTTTATTCACTGTCCCTGTGCAGTGACGTCCACACTGGGCACATCGGGGGATTGCAGAGGAGTTTGCTGGTGATTAGATGAGTGACTGATCTGTTCTGTTTGCAGGTGACAATATGTACAGTTGTGAAAAATGCAAAAAGTAAGTAACACTGACATTGCTTTCAATTTCCTAGTTTGTCTTTTTCCTAGTTATCTGAACTGGGCACACTGGAGTTATACTCGATGCTGTGTCTGGAACTCTAGGCTGGAAAGCCTTCCTGTTAACACGAAGAAAGACTGGTTATTTTGTAAAATACGTTGAAGAGAAATGTTAGCATCTGATGTAAGATGGTATTAAATGTGTGGATTTTGAGGAATGAAGTAAGTATGTGAGTTTGTATGGTGACTGGCGGCACTCAGGCAGTGAAAGGTCTGCTATTATGGGCAGAGCAACAGGATGGCTAAGCCTCATTTTGTTCACATCTACTACCAGCTTCCTTTTCTGTCTTGTAATCATTTTGACTTTTAAAAACCTCTTTTTGGGCTGGGTGTGGTGGCACATACCTTTTAATCCCAACAACTTGGTCTAGGTAGTGTGTTCTAGGCCAGTCAGAAGTCAACAACCACAACAAACAAAAGTAAACACCTCTTGATGATATCAGAAAAAGTAGAGATTTGATAAAGTATTTTTTTTGTTTGTTTTTCGAGACAGGGTTTCTCTGTGTAGCTTTGCGCCTTTCCTGGAACTCACTTGGTAGCCCAGGCTGGCCTTGAACTCACAGAGATCTGCCTGGCTCTGCCTCCCGAGTGCTGGGATTAAAGGCGTGTGCCACCACCGCCAGGCTTGATAAAGTATTTTTGATGTAGAGGGAATTGGAAAATTTTCTGAATCTCTGTAATAGAAAAACTCCTAAGAAAAGCTGGAATCTTTAATTTTTATTTTATGTGAGTGAGTACTCTGCCTGCTTGTGTGTATGTGCATCAGATATGTGCCCAATGCCCATGTAGGTCAGAAGAGGGCATCAGATCCCCTGAAATTGGAGTGTGAGTGCTGGGAGATGAGCCTGAGTCCTCTGTAAGAGCAGTAAGTGCTCTTAACTGCCGAGCATTTCTTCAGCCCCTAAAGCTGGACTCTTAATACAGACTAAGAAGCTACTGCCCGTAACAACACAGAGATCTCAGTCTTCAGTTGTTGGTCCCTTTTATGGTAGAATGGTGTGGAACAGTGTTTAGACAATAAATGTAAAAATAAATAAATACCTCTCTTATCCATGTAGAAAGATTTTTTCTTGTTTTGTCTGGAAGCCCTGTCTGATAGCTGAAAAGAAACTGAGTCTAGAAAGGTATCGCCTTGTGAAGCCAAACATACCAGGTAGAAGAAACCGTGATGAGGGGGAAGAACCAGCGTTCACCCCAGATCCCAAGTGGAGATCTGACAGGTGTACATTCATATTGATTAATTACAATAATCACTCTTTGGCTCAAATTGTTCTCCAATATTTAAGAGTAACGGTTTCCAGTCCAGGTGTGATATTTATATATTATATCATGGGCCAGGTGTGATAACTCATGCCTTTAATCCCAGCTCTTAGGAAGCAGAGACTGATTCATCTCTGTGAGTTCAAGACCAGCCTGGTCTACATAGTGAGTTACAGGAATGCCAGGGCTATGTAGAGAGACCCTGTCTCAAAAAACAAACAAACAAAAAACAAAACAAAACCAAAAAAAACCAAAACAACAAAAAAAGAATAAATGTTTTCAAGCCAGGTGTGTAGTAAATGCTGATATTCTCAGCACTGAGATAGGATTATAAATTTGGGACTTTGTCTCCAAAACAAAATAAAAAGAATAAATATATGAACCTGAGCTACTGATTTTGCACTATGAAGTTTTACTTAGCATCTTCATGTTATAAAAGTATAGACAATGGCATGCTTATTTAGTGCTCATTTTTTACAAGCAGGATCTCAAGTATCCCATGCTGGCCTCAAGCTTGTCATGTAGCTGAGGATGACCTTGAATGTCTGGTTTTCCAGCTCCCACCTCCTGAGTACTGAGGCTATAGGCATGTGCTACCAGCTTGACCTCTGTAGTGCCGGGGTGGAACCTAAGGTTTGTGTATCCTAGGCAAGTGTTCTACCACATGGCTAGTCCCTAATTTCTTTTTTAAATCAAAGCATTGTGCAGTGACTTTTAACTTTTTATTATCTTGATATAAGTTATTTTTATGATAAGTGCTATTTTATTGTTAAGGATATTTAGTGTATAAATATAACATAACTCAGGAATATTGCTACTCTGATACCTCTTGACATTTTCTGAAAGTTTTTTGTGGTCCGTTTGAATGTAATAAATGTTTTGTAGATTGATTAGTTTTTTTTTTGTTCGTTTGTTTTTTCTATCTTTAGGTTGAGGAATGGAGTAAAGTTTTGTAAAGTACAGAAGTTTCCTGAGGTATGACTTCATTTTTACTCGTTTATAAAATGTGGTAATGCACTAATGTCCCATGCTGTAGTAAACTCAGCATGGTTGAAGCATAGAGCTATCATGTAATGATTTTCCATATGTACCTTTAGGATTGATTTGAGGAGGTTGGGTTGAATATACAAACACCCTTTAACAGTGTGCTGTTGAACATGTCATCGGACATCGCGGGGTCTTGCAGGTCAGAAACCAGGAGCATTGAGCTTAGGAAGAGCCATGCTCACTGCCACATTGAAAGTATATCTGGACTCATGGTAGAATTCAGGATGATATTTAACATTCCTACTTAAATAATATAAAAAGCTCATAAACTCTTTATTGAGAATATAAAATGACCCAGGCATGGCTGCTATGCATATCTCTGAGTTTAAGGCCAGCCTGGTCTGCACAGCAATCAAGTTCCAGGCCAGCCAGGACTACATAGTGAGACCTTCCTTGTCTCATAAAAATGGAAAAAAAAATTCCAAAAACCAAAACACAGTATTTTAAAATGCACATTTAAATTACTATAATTTTTGAATTTTCTTGTTTATAAAACTTTATTGTACTTTTTTAACCACTTGTAATCTTTTTTAATAATTAATTTGGATGTTGAATTACACTTTTTTAGATTTTGTGCATCCATCTTAAAAGATTTCGACATGAACTGATGTTTTCTACCAAAATCAGCACCCACGTTTCCTTCCCTCTGGAAGGCCTGGACCTTCAGCCGTTCCTTGCAAAGGACAGCCCAGTTCAGATCGTGACATACGACCTCCTCTCCGTCATCTGTCACCATGGGACTGCGAGCAGTGAGTACAAAGACTTGACATCTGATCTTGATTTAAAAAATGTATCTGAGTTGATTGCTCAAATAAGTACCGCTTGACCAAGGGAAGAAAAATTTAAAAACAGATTTTAGTCCTTCTTATTAGAAAAATGACAGACTTCACACAAGGGAATAATAAAGGTTAGGAAAACAGCTGGTTGTGGGGACACATGCCTATCATTGCAGCACCTGCAGCCAAAGCAGGACGATTAGGAATTCAAGACCCAAAAAAAAGCCAGCTGCTTGGAAAAGGTACCAGGAATACAGATTAGCTATCTAACTTGATCTTATTGGCAAACATTGAATGCCTGCTAAGTTCAGGGCCAGCCTGAGTAGCAGAGACTGTCAAACAAAAAACTCCCCCAAGTTTAAGGTAAAAATTACATTAGTTGCCCTAATTATGAACTTCTGCCCCATAAATATGTACAGTTATTATGTACATTTGTGACGTTAAGTTTTAAGACACTAAGTATCTTCCTTAGAATATTTAGAGTAATAGAAATTAGTTAAAAGGGCAAATGGGAACAGCTTTAACAGGGTGGATTTTGTACAAGGTTTTCAGGGCTACGTGGTCTAAGGTGAGTGTGGCAGAGCACACTTGTGTTTGCAGCACTTGGGTAGCTGAGGTGGGAGGATTGTCATGGCCAACCTGGGCTACAATAGTGAGACCTCATCTCAACACCAGAATAAAGATTAAAATTCTTGCCCTTCCTGTCTTCCAGCGGTAGTGCTGAGTGCAGAATGACCCAGTGAGATCACTGATGCTGTAGGTGTGACATGTAGCACCCTAACGAGCTCTTTTCCTTGTAATACAGGTGGGCACTACATCGCCTACTGCCGCAACAATTTAAATAACCTGTGGTATGAATTTGATGACCAGAGCGTCACTGAAGTTTCAGAGTCCACCGTACAGAATGCTGAGGCCTACGTCCTTTTCTATAGGTGATGGGGGACTGCCATGACACTATGAAGAACATCTCTTTGTAGGGATCTGCACTTCTGAGACTTGCAGGGTTTATGAGTGAGGATAAGAAATGTACTCCTAGGAGTAAGATAAAAAAGCTGTCCACAGAATGGTCTTCTGTTCAGAAAATCCAAGATTCATAGACAGGCAAAGGGATATTGTCTGGCCAGCAACTTCCAAATACCCAGCAGCTGCTTCCCAAATTACCACACAGTCTTATATTAATTATAAATGCTCTGCCAATAGCTCAGGCTTGTTAAAGCTAACTCTTACACTTAAGTTAACCCATATTCCTTATTATGTGGTGGTATCTTCATTAGCATGGCACATTCATCTGCTCCATCTGCATCTGACTGGTGACTCCTGACTCTGCCCTTCTCTTTCCCATCATTCTTAGTTTGGTTGCCCCACCTATATTTCTGCCTAGTTCCTGGCCAATCAGCGTTTTTATTACACTAATTTGAGTGACACATCTTTACAGTGTACAAGAGGATTATTCCACAGCAGGATATATTTTGTTTAGATTTTTTTAAGCGCTTATTTTTTTAAAGGTTCACTTAAATTTATTTATTTTATGTATATGGGTATTTTGTATATATGTATCTCTGTGCACCACATGTGTGCCTGATGCCAGAGGAGGTCATAAGAGGCATCTGTAACTGGAGTTATAGATGGTTGTGAGCCACCATGTGGGTTCTGGGAATCTAACCCAGGTCCTCTGCAAGAACAGCAAGTGCTCTTAACTGCTGAGCCATCTCTCCAGCCCCTCATTTCTTTCTTTAGCATTTATTTATTTATGTGTGTATGCATGTATGTGCCTGTGTGTGTGCACTAAAGTTTGTTTGTGGAGGTCAGAGAACAACCCCAGGAATTGGTTCTTCCACCATGTGGGTTCTGGGATTAAACTCAGGTGCTGTGATTTGGTGGCAAGCACGCTTACCTGCTGAGCATCTCACTAGCCCAGGATTAGTTTGTTTGTTTGGTTGTTGTTGTTGTTTTTTTAAAGTATATAAAGTTGGAATTAAATACCAAATTTCTTCTCTAGATATCCAATAGTAAAAAAGGTATTAGCCGGGCGTTGGTGGCGCACGCCTTTAATCCCTGCACTCGGGAGGCAGAGGCAGGCGGATCTCTGTGAGTTCGAGGCCAGCCTGGGCTACCAAGTGAGTTCCAGGAAAGGCGCAAAGCTACACAGAGAAACCCTGTCTCGAAAAACCAAAAAAAAAAAAAAAAAAAAAAAAAAAGATATTACTTTAAAAATCTTTGATATATTTCAGTATCTTATAAAAGAAAATGCCAGATACTGAAACAGGAACCAAGAATGCAGCTTAGCTACTTGACTTGATCTTATTAACAATGAATGCCTACCTTGTACCAGTTGTTACATGGATACCCATAGTTACAATTCAGTATTAACCCCCAGGGTAATGTATAGTGTATCGAGCTGTGGGACAAAGAATATTTCTCTTGAAATTCCTTAGGGCTGATAAGATCCGTAGTAATTAGTAGCACGCATTTTAAATCTAATAATGAAGAGAAGAGTCATGCTGTTTGTTTAACATAGTAAAATGTGTATTAACTTCAATGAATCCTTGTCCTCAATAGGAAGAGCAGCGAAGAGGCACAGAAGGAGAGGCGAAGGGTGTCAAACCTGTTGAACATGATGGAGCCCAGCCTCCTCCAGTTTTACATATCTCGACAGTGGTTAAATAAATTCAAGACCTTTGCTGAGCCTGGCCCTATTTCAAATAATGACTTTCTCTGTATTCATGGAGGTAAGGAGTACTGTTATGTTATCTAACAGTGTTAGATGGTTGCTGTTAAATCATTTGCAAATTAGTTAAGAGCCAAGAATTCCCTCTTCTCCTTATTGCTCATCCCCATCTGGAGCTGAGTGTATTTGATTCCTTATGGTTTCAGAAATGAGTGCTAGGTTTCACTTTAGAATACCAAAGACTATTTCAGTGTTGTGAAACCTTTAATTTCATGCCGGAGTCAGACACTTGGACACTTCTCCTGGTGAGGGCCGTTCCTGTGCAGTGTGTTTAGCTCCACCTGCATCTGTAGTTCTCATGAGTAGCTGCCTTTTAAAGTATGCAAGCATGTTTGGGATTTGTGAAATGTGATTGATGGGCTATTACTGTCTATTCCTGTAGTAATAAGTAAGACCTTTGTGTGGACACTTTGATTGAACTTTATGGTTGGAGATTTGCTATTGTTAACTATTTTTGTAATGAAAATACGGGGTGAGAATACCCTGTACTGTTGATAGAAACCTACAGTCATATTATTTCTGAGTCTGATGGTGCTGGTCAGTGATTGAGCACATGCTTGGTTTGCACGGGTCTTGGTCCAAACCCTAGTGCTGCCAAATCAATCCGTAATCCTGAATGTGTATTTCAAGATGTAGGCTGTGCTCATCTTTAGGAAGCATTGTTACCAAAAATGCTTTTACTTCTGCTTTTGTAAGGAGAGATTTAAGAAGAGTGACTGAAAGCCAGGCATGGTGGTATACTCCTGTAATTCCACTATTTGAGAGTCTGATGCAAAGGACTTGCTGTGAGTTGGAGGCTAAGCTGGGCTACAGAGTAAGACCCTATCCAAAAAAGAGAGGTGTGTGTGGGAGAAATGGCCAGTTACCTTTAAAAATGACTTTATGTGCTGGGTGGTGGTGACACATACCTTTAATCCCAGCACTCTGGAGGCAGAGGCAGGTGGATCTCTATGAGTTTGAGTCCAGCCTGGTCTACAGTGAGAGTTCCAGGACAGCTAGGACTACATGAAGAAACCCTACCTCAAAAAAAGAAAAAAAAAAAAAAAAAAAAAAAAAGGCTTTATGTGTGAGAGAATGCTTGCCTTACTTCAGTAAGCTCTTGGTTTAGTCTTTAGCACTGCAAACGTTAGCCCTTTAAAGTCATATAAAGAAATTAAGGAGTAAAAAATTAAGTACACTTGTTAAATATGTTTTTTAGGTATTCCTCCACGAAAAGCTAGTTATATTGAAGACTTAGTTTTGATGCTGCCTCAGAATATCTGGGATAACCTCTATAGCAGGTTTGTTCTTGAAATCCAACATTGTAATATCATAAAACAAACTGAGAGTAGTTACAAAAGTGTTGGGCTATGTCACAAATACCCAGGGTGTTATTTGATGCCTATGAAGACTATTCCTTTAATTTATTCATTTTAAAGTATGAGCAGGAAGACTTTTAGGCCCTAGTCTAAGTAATGGGAATTTTTATGATTATCTGTAAGATGTGCTGTAATATATAACTTTATGTATCTTATTTAAAGGATGTTACATCTCCCCAATAATAAAATTTCTCATAATTGTACACTATTAAAACAGACGTTCTTATTCCCAAATTTAAAATTTTTAAATGTTATTTTCCTTACTAAGTATTTTAAATTAAATACTAAAAATGCACTAAGTGCTTTTTACTTGAGTATGGAAAGACTTCATTTGATTAAAATTTGCTTACATAACTAAGAATATTTTGTGTTAAGTTTTGAACCCCTTCACTTTGTTGTCATTTCTAATACTGAAGCAGAAGTAGCTCTAAGAGAGAGTTGAAATGCAGATACAGCAGGCTGGGCACCACATTGATAGTGCTGTCTGCCCTGGTAAACATAAATTGAGTTTCTATGTGACTTCTTTTGTATATTACTTTGAGAATTTTCCTGTAGGATTTATTCTTTAAATTTTTATTATTGTTTAAAAGTAATTTTGTGTATGTGCGTTCATGATATGACAATTTGAAGGAGAGAGTTCTGATTCTGTCATGTGGGTCCTGAGGAACAAACTCAGAACTTAACTTATTTTAAGACCTACTGAGTCATCTTGCCAGCCCCAGGATTGATTTGTAACTGGCAATTTAAACATTGATTTAAAAGCTAGAAACAGTTTCTGAGGACATGGGCCTCTTCTGGGGTTGTGACTTCAGTCTTAACTTTGTGTTTAGGTATGGAGGAGGGCCCGCTGTCAACCACCTGTACATCTGTCACACTTGCCAGATAGAGGCAGAGAAGATTGAAAAACGAAGAAAAACGGAACTGGAAATCTTTATTCGGGTAAATAAGTTACACTTTCAAATTGTAAATGATGTAAGATAGAGATGGCGACCCGACAATAGTTAGCTAACGATGGGTGAGAGAGAGCCGCAGTGGAGTCAGGTCCTGCCTGCACAGCGTGATGGACCCTGCTCGGTTCTCTCCAGTTCTGTTCTCTTCTTCCTGTGGCTGCTCTTCTCTCTTCTGTGTATTTTCCATGGCCTGAAATCTTATTCCCCAAATTGCATGTTTCCTCATTAGAGTTGTCTGTAGTCTGTTCAGGCTGCAGCTGATTATGGCTATTGATTGCTGAAGGAACCTGCACCTTCATTCTCGAAGGGTCTGGACCCTCAATTCTCAATAGTCTTAGCTGTTAGATTTCTGTAAGGTTAAGTTTTAACCACTGCTTAAAGATTGTAGAAATAATGAATAGTATCTGTAGTCAATTGAATGTTGGATCCTAAAAGAATTTTCTATCTTGTGCCTTTTGTGAACTGACCTCAATGACAAGTATGACCTTGAATAGAATCTTTTCGTAGGATTTTGGGTTGAAATCATCCTGAGAAGTTTGTATAGAACCTAAATCCAGTCAGTGTTCCTTTCAAGACACACAGAGAAGGAAGAGAATGCTGTGGAAGGATGGAGGGTAGATTGAAGTGACAGCCACAGGCAGCCAGCCATGAAGGAGGCAGAAGTGGGGTCTCTTAGATCTCCAGGGAACAGTGTTCTGAGCACTTGGATGTTGGATGCTTGTCTCTAGAACTGTGAGAAAACAAATTTCCCTTTTCAGTTACCGAGTTTGTGGTCATTTATCATTGTAACACTCTATAGCAAATGCAATGGGTATAATCTCTTTCATTTCTATTTTTTTCAAGACAAGGTCTTTTTGTTGTTGTTGTTGTTTTTTTTTTGTTTTTTTTTTTTTTACTTTCTCACTTTTATTTATGACAAATATTCCCCGATCTCTTCTGGTCAAAAGTTCTTTGAGACAATTCCATCAGCCTTAGCCAATCGGAGAATAGAGTCATCTGATTCACCCATCCTTCGAATGGCCCCACAGATAGCATAGATTTTAAACTGGCCATTAAACCGGCCTGTGACCTTGTCAACCTCGGCCACATTCATCTGGATGGATGCGTGGTCCTTGGCACCAATAATGCAGTTGCTCGCGGAGCTGATGGAAGGAAACAGTGTGTGTGGCGGGCCGCGAAAAGGAGAAAGTGGATGAAAAGGGGTGAGGAACGCAGGCGTGGTGGGGCCGCGCCTCAGACGCTTACCATTTCCGCGGCACGTACAGGTCCACGAACTCGGCGTCGTTCTGCATGTCGAGGCCGCGCCTGCTCACTAGGCCAGCGGGAGCGCAGAAAGGACTGTTGTTGTTTTTTAAGACATAGTTTCTGTGTAGCCCTGGCTGTCCTTGAACTCACTCTGTAGACCAGGCTGGCCTCGAACTCAGAGATCCACCTGCCTCTGGCTTCACTACCACCACCTGGTTTAAGACAAGTCTTTATGTAGTCTTGGCTGGCCTGGAACTTGCTGTGTAGACCAGGCTGCCTTCAAACTCACAGAAGTCTGCTTGGTTCTTCCTCCCAAGTGCTGGGGTTAAAGGAATGTGCCAGCATCTCCGACCTAACGTCACTTGTTTTTTGGATCTAAGTCTCTTCGCTCCAATTGTGAATAGTCATTCATATAATTCTGGTTTGTAAAGCAGTCACCATACCTGAGCTTAATCATTTTAGCCAGTATTTTGAACCTTTAATTCCTCTTTCCCAGTTGGGTCAGTGACATGGAAAACACAGTATAGTCAAGGACTGTATCAGGCCAGTCCCATAGAAACTACTTTTTCCCTGTGGAACTAAACCCTCTAAGGTAGTAGAGGGTAGAGTTCCGGAAATAGGGAGTGAAGGTTTTGTGAGTGTCAGTATAGGAACTTGCAAATGGGTTTTCTACATCTTTACCCACTGTAAATTCCAGTGATGGGGAAAACAAGGGACTCATTTCCAGTTTGGGGACATATACCACATTACGAAGAATACTCTGGAGCCTGTAAACTGTTGCTATCAGGTACAAAAATTGAGTCTTTGATAGGCTAGCAGCTTTTGGGTGGTAGCATGTGGTAAGATCAATTAACCTTATGGATGTGAGCCCTTTTCTTCTTTCTATAAAATGAATTCCATAGTCAGAAGCAATGTAGTGAAATCCGGTGGCAATGATTTTTCTTTGAGAACTTCATACATGTATACAGTGTATTTTCAACATATTTATCCCTGCTTCTCCCTGGTCCACTCCTACCCCTCATCTGTTTTCTCTCTTTCTCTCAACACATGGACTCAATATATAGTCTTGGCTGTCTTGGAACTTGCTATGTGGACCAGGCTGGTTTGAACTCTTAGAAAGCTGCCTGCCTTTACCTCCTGATACTGGGATTAAAGGCATACACCACCACCCACCCAACCCTTTTTGAAAAATACCCCACTGATTGCAATTTCTGCTTCTCACATGCTCACGGGTGTAGAGCTCTCCATTGTGGTATGGTCTGCCTACTGGGGAACAATGCCTCACAGAAAAGAAAACTTTCTCGGGCTGGAGAGATGGCTCAGAGGTGCAGAGCATTGATGGCTTCCAGAGGTCCTGAGTTCAATCCCAGCAAACACATGGCAGCTTACAAGCATCTCTAATGAGATCTGATGCCCTCTTCTGGCATGTAGGCAAACATGCAAACAGAATACTGTATACATAATAAATAAATCTTTAAAAAAAAAAAAGAAAGAAAAGAAAGAAAGAAAGAAAGAAAGAAAGAAAGAAAGAAAGAAAGAAAGAAAGAAAGAAAGAAAAAACTTTCTCTATCCGTAATCCATCAGTTGTCAATAGTTCCTCAGCTAGACATGGGGCTTGTAAGCCCCTTTCCTCCATGGCAGGGATTGAAAAGACTACATGTTAAATGATGTAACAGTCTGGTAGGTTTTGTATGTTTATTTGTTTTGTGGTGCTAGAGATTAAAATGCTAGGTAAATGATTTACCACAGAGCTATATACCTAGCCTGGTAGGTTGTTTTTGTTTTGTTTTGTTTTAATAGATTTAACACTTAGCCTATGACTCTAAGCAGTCTTGCTCCCAAGAGAAATGACAACTTATATTCACATAAAACCTATAAACCAAACTCTTTAGTAGTATTGCTTATAAGTTGCCCTAAAGTGGGAATAGTGGAATGTTCAAACGCTGCTGCATTGATAACAGAATGTCTTAGGGTCATACAGAGGGATAGTGTTGAGCAGTGGAAAGCAGAAGTCAAGTGGACTGGCATACACCTGTATCTGAACACTTGTGGCCAACCTTGGTTATCTAGGAAGACTCAATGAACAACACAAACAGCCTGCTGCGGAGCTCTGCTATGGTAGAAGCAGAATGATCAGGAATTGAACATCATCATCAACCAACCATACACTACTAGTTTGAGGCCAGTCTAAGCTACACAAGACACTGTCTCATATCTCCACCCCCATGAACGGTCATGGATAACTACTCTGTGCAGGAGTATGAATGGATCTGAAGTATTAGGCTCTGCTGCATGTGGCAAATATGACCTTTCTTGGGATGGTTGCACCCAGTGCCATCAGCTTTCCTGGCAAACATCCTGCATTTCTTGCATTTCCTGGGGTACCAAGCACTACTTAGTCATTTAGGGCCTGTGGAATCTGGAATCTGACCCTGATACACATTGCCTTCCCTCCATGGCTTTCTGTAACCTTGATAGCGGTTTCTAGGTCTCCTGGTATATTTTACACCATGCCAAAGCAGCATTATGTTGATCAAATCCCGTTCTGCTGCCAGCCTAAGGTATTGCCTTTGGGGGGCATTTCATATCCAAATCATAAACAACCTGGTCAGAAACAGGTGACCTTGGTGGTCTGGAAACAAAGTGGAGTTTCTGGAAACTTGGGAAAGTAGATAGGATCAGTTTGCAGAAGCAAACCAAAAGCAGAGGAAATGAAGTGAGCACAGGACCTTGGGGCTTAGAAGTGGTAGACACCAGTGAGGACTTTGACATTCAAGTATGTGAGAGACAAATTGAGAGTTGGGGCTCTGCTTGCACTGTATGGATTGTAGGGACCCAGCTGTCGCCAGGCTTGGTGGCCAGTGCCTTTACTCGCTGAGCCGTGGTGGCCAGTGCCTTTACTCGCTGAGCCTTGGTGGCCAGTGCCTTTACTTGCTGAGCCGTCGTGCTGGCCTGCCTTGGTTTCTTTCTTATTGAGACTGGGTCTCTGTACCCTAGGCTAGCTTTGAATGTTTGCTCTCCCTGCATTACCCCTAGTGTGCTGGGGTTGTATGTCACCATGCCCAGGTCTTGATTTCTTTAGAACCATCATACATAGACCCAGAAATTTTCCTATCCAGTATTATGGTTCCTCTGTAAGTAGCTTCTGAGTGTCCCAGGAAGACTCTTTCCCTCAACATACTTGAATTTGGAAAATATTAAAGGGTCATGAGCAGCTGGGCATGGTGGCACATGTCTGTAATCCAGCCATTGGGAGGTAGAAGCAGAGGTGTCTGGATTTCGAGGCCTCCTGGGCTACATGAGATGTTTTCTTAACCCCTCCCTTTGAAAAAAGCTATTGGAAAGGACAAAGTGTTGAGAGTTTTTAAAGAGCTTGAGAGTGTGAGGAGATAAAGTGATTAAGATAGGTCTATTCGAGTGGAGTTTAAAAAAAGCCTTATAGGGTATGTGGGAGATAGTCACATAAATAGTTGTAAAAAGTGTGTGTGTGTGTGTGTGTGTGTGTGTGTGTGTGTGTGATCACCGCAGAAGCCTGAGAATCAGGAATGTACCAGGATGGTCACTGTGATCACACATGGAAAAAAAGGAACTGGATGAAGTCAGACCATGCGAGTGCTTCTGAACCAGTAGTGAGAACCTTTGGGGATAGGTTTTAGCAGTGGAATGCTTCCTTAGTGCTCTACTGGGTTCAGTCCCTAGAACTGCCTAAACTTGGCATGGTGGTGCACGTGTATAATCCTAGCACTGGGGAGGTAGGAGGATCACAACTTTAAGATCATCCTTGGTTACATAGTGAGCTTGAGGCCAGTCTGAGATACATCAAGCTGTCTTGAAGAAAAATGGCACTAGGGATGTAGCTCAGTGGTAAGTACTTATCGAGCAAACAGAAAGCAGTTGAGGGAGAGCATAGCAAATCTTTGAGGATGATCATTTTTTGTATGTATGCATACAATTTAAATCATACCAACATCTTCCTGCTATCTCTCCAACTCCATCTGTACTTCTCTCCTCCAAGGTTATCGTGTTTTCATTAGATGCAATTGAAGAAACAGGTCTGTGTAGATGGTTCTGTGGGTAAAGGCCCTTGGTGCCAAGGAGGATGACCTGACTTCAATCCCCTGGTTTCATGTAGTGACAAGGAGAGAACTGACTTCTACAAGTTGTCTTCTGATCTCGAATGTTTGCGCTGGCATCACTAGTGGCATGCACGCCACTCCCAACATAATTTAAAAGTTGTAAAGAACTGGCAATCTGAATTTGGCTATGTCTGTCCTTTTCTAGTATAGATCAAGGGCATTTTGTTGCCCAACAGGAAATGCCACTGTAATTAGACAAATTATTCTTTTGAGACCCTGTTACTTGCACCTTTTTTTCATGCCAATGTTTCTTTTCTTTCTTTTTTTTTTTTTTAATTTTTTTATTTATTATGTGTACAGCATGTATGACTGTAGGCCAGAAGAGAGCACCAGATCTCGTTACAGATGGTTGTGAGCCACCATGTGGTTGCTGGGACTTGAACTCAGGACCTCTGGAAGAGTAGTCAGTGCTCTTAACCTCTGAGCCATCTCTCCAGACTTCATGCCAATGTTTCTAGCCATTTGGTCTTTACCATTTGGCTGTGGTGAATGAAGTATTTATTGAATCCTTTGCCTCAGCCATCTTCTCTTAACTTGTTCTTTATGCTTCTCTTTTGTATGTGCTTGTTATATTTTGACACATAATCCAGAGTCATTTATTGATAGACTACACTCTGTCTCTTAGAACTAAGATAACCTAGTGTGTCAGTCTTAGTGGTACCTCCTGTGTGTATGAGAAATTATCTTGTTAGATGCTGGAGGAGAATATCGCAAGTTCCAGATACGAGGTGCTTGACTTTTTCTCTCTGTAGCTCAACAGAGCATTTCAAGAGGAGGACTCTCCGGCTACTTTTTATTGTATCAGTATGCAGTGGTTTAGAGAATGGGAGAGTTTTGTGAAGGGTAAGGATGGAGGTAAGTGGTTAACTGAAATGGTTTCTTTTTTGTTTATTAATTTTATGAATATTGGAGATTATACCAGTGAACAAAAAAGACCCATGACTTCAGGGAACTTATATTCTAGTTTATAGTCTTATTGCTGTGAGCTTATAATTATTCCTCATGGCAAGAATGAAAGAATTGAACAAAAACTGTCTTTAATTTTAATACCAGTGGCTAGAGAGATGGCTTGGCAGTTAAGAGCACTTGTTCCTCTGGAGGACCTGAGTTTATCTCTCAGCATCTCCGTCAGTCAGCTCATCACCTGTAACTCCAGCTCTAGGGGATCTGGTACTCTCTAGTCTCCACTGGCACAGACATCCCATACACACAGATACATAAATAAAAGTAATCCTAATGCTGAAAAACTTTAGAGGCAGGGGGTTATTTGTGAGTTCAAAGCTGGCCTGGTCCACATAGTAAGCGCTGTGTAAGAGAGAGACTTCATCTCAAAAAGACCACCCCTCCACAAAAAAAGAAAGAAAAAACTTAAAATACCGTACAACAGGATGGTGAGTAAATTATAATTTATCCAATACAATGGAACACAATGTGGACTTTTTAAAATAATTATGTATGATAATTTGAGTAGAAGGCATGATGGTGCACGCCTTTAATCCTAGTGCTGGGGCTGGCAGAGGCAGGGATATCTGAGGAGTTAAGGCCAGCCTCTTCTACATAGCTGGTTTCAGGCCAGCCAGGACTATATAGTGAGAATCTATTTCAATACTACTACTACTATTAATAATTTGAAAATAAAGTGTTCTTGAAATATTGAGTTGATTGCAAAAAAAGTATGTATTTGAATCCTTTGGTCTATTTTTCAAGTTAGCAAACAAAGTGATGGACTTGATTATGGCATTTTCAAACATATATGGCATTATACTTTGTTCTTATTACTCCTCCCCGACTGCCCTCTTCAATAATTTTCTTAAACAATGTATTGTGCAAAAGCAAAAGACCACACAGATATTAAAACCATATGCCTACTTTTCTGTAAGATTTTAGTAATTTTTCTTCCTTGTGCCTGTTGGGAGCTTTTGAGGATGGACAAGTATTATACTTTCATGTTCAGAAAAAAAAGGCTTTTGAATATTTCATTTTATAGTGTTTTTGGTTTAACTAACAAATTTGGAACTGAGAATACGATTTTTTTTTTTATAAAGGGGTTGTTCTTTTGTAGCATTAAAAAATATTTGATCTGCAATTCCCAAATGAGCAGTTAAGAAATTGTTTCTGTTAGATTTTGGTGCTGAGTAACCTCTCACCTTTCTTGGTTGTTTTGGGTCAAATGAAACCCCCAAAGCTGAGAAGATACTTAAAATAGATGATATTTGGTTAAAAAATATCTACCTTGATTATATTGGTAGTTCTCAATTATTTCAGCTATAAAATGATGTAGTTCTTTGCAGCATTTCTTTAAAGTGTGCATTTTATAATTCTTTCATCCTTTTGATTTAGATCCCCCAGGTCCTATCGACAACACTAAAATTGCAGTCACTAAATGTGGTAACGTGATGCTCAAGCAAGGTGAGTTTGTTTAATACACATACACACAGCTTTTCCTCTGAGACATGTACCCCAGACTGGCCTTGAGTGTGCTGTGTAGCCGAGAGTGGCAGCGTTAACTTGTGATCCTCCTGCTTCTGCCTCCGAAGTGTGGGGATTACAGGTGTGCACCATCATGCTGTAATTAGTATTGAAACCCTTACTTGCTGACCATGTCTCACTGATAGAAATACTAATCAGCCATCGTGTTATTTTTTTATTAACCTAATTCAGGGATGTTCAGCTTACAGTAGAACAAAGGGTGAGAAAGCGGTATGTTATTTGTGGGAAGGTTTTAGAGTTGTTGGTTGGAACTAGGAATATGGATCTCTAGAAATTTTAAAAACATTACATATTGTAGCTTTTATCTTTGCAATATAAACATGTTTGTAAACATCATTCTTTCTGCATACACACAATTTCAGGAGCAGACTCTGGTCAAATTTCAGAAGAAACATGGAATTTCCTGCAGTCTATCTATGGTGGAGGGCCTGAAGTAATCCTCCGACCTCCGGTTGTTCATGTTGACCCTGATGTACTACAAGCAGAGGAAAAGATTGAAGTAGAAACTCGATCTCTGTAGCTTGAGGGTGCAGAGCTCTAATGAGAAGTCATCCTCACTTGATGCACACAAATTCAAAACATTCCTTAAAGCATGTTTATTTCTTTGATTTTCATCTTTTATCACATTTATTCCTTTGTACTGGGCATTATGGGATGGTATGTTAAAATGTGTAATATAAGTTGGTAATATTTAATGCTAAATAACTGACCATAATGTCTTTCAGTGTACTGTTTTTGAAAGGAAAGGGACACTTGGTAAGCGGGTTCTCTGACCTTTGTTCTACAGGCAGATGCAGGTACCCTCTTCAGAGCTGTAAATACTTCTGCTTGAAAACTTTTTTTTTTTACCCTAAGCCATCATAGCTGGCCAATCTTTTCAGTTCTCAAAAAACCTAATTTAATTGTATAGTTTTGACATGGCTTTGCATAGTAAGCCGCCTATTTTAAATTGAGAGTAGTGGTCTGAAAATTGTTAATTTCCTAAAGCTCAGGAAACATTAGGTGTTACTTCTTTTGCACTGCAGCATACAAAATTGCTTATTAAAATTTACAAAATGTCTTTTGAATGTAACAGGATGTATTTAGTTTGAGTGGAATTTGTCACCAGATTATCAGTAACTTATTGCCGCTTATAATGTAAAATGTTAAACTTTAATACTATAGACCTGAATGGTATTCATTAATGTCAGTAACCTAAAAAAAAAATCTTAGTTTTAGGCCACTTTTTATTTTGAGAGCATGAAGTGTGGAATGTGTCAAATGAGATTGTGGATAAAGCTGAAACCACTTGCAAAATGATTTTTTTAATGAAATGCATAAAGTCTTTTTGAATAATAGAGTATGCACTGCTGTTTGCTTGATTATGTGATGTCAAATGCTTAACTATATTCCACGTGCAAACATGCCAGGTGACAGAGGATGTAAACAGCATTCACGATGGCTTTGTTTCTGTGTGGGTTAGCTGCACCATCTACAAGCAATGTTAAAATTCACTCAATAAAAATAATTTTAAGATGTGTAAACTGAATGTTGAATTTATTTGATAGACTTTTAAAAGGGCATGAAGTTTGTTAATTGTGGTGGTATTGTGTTCCCCAAAATATTGTGTACCTTAATAAACTTATCTGGGGTCAGAGACAGGACAGCCACAATATTAAACATAGAGGTTAGGCAGTGGTAGCATACGCCTTTAATCCTAGCATTCCAGAGACAGAAATCCCTCTGGATCTCTGTGAGTTCAAGGCCACATTGGAAACGGCCAGGCACGGTGATACACACCTTTAATCCCAGAAAGCCACACCTTTAATCCCAGGGAGTGGTGGTAGAAAGCAGAAAGGTATATAAAGCGTGAGGACCAGAAACTAGAGGCATTTGCCCTGGAGAGGCATTTGCCCTGGAGAGGCATTTGGCCTGGGTAGGCATTTGGCCTGGAGAAGCATTGGGCTGATTAAGCATTCAGGCTTACAAGCAGCAGTTCAGCTGAGACTCATTCGGATATGAGGACATAGAGGCTTCCAGTCTGAGGAAGCAAGACCAGCTGAGGATCCGGTGAGGTGAGATAGCTGTGGCTTGTTCTGTCTCTCTGACCTTCCAGTATTCGCCCCAGTAACTGGCCTCGAGTTTGATTTTATTAAGAAGAACTTTTAAGACTCATGCTACAGTTAATATTAATGCCTTTCATTATATCTTATTTGAAAACATGTAAAAAAGTTCTTTGCTGTAGTAAAGTTTTTTAAACCATTTCAGGTGGAAAGGAATTAAGGTTCTCTAAGCCTCTATTAGCCACTCCAGAATGGCTCCTGGAGTCTCATCCTTACCTTGAACTACCTGTTCTACCTTGGATAAACTTGTGGGCTGTCTTGAGGCCTCATGGAGACCCCCATCAGAATCTGGTGGTAGACCATCAGCTGCTCCCTGTCTGTGGGCCGTTGTGATCCCATTCTGGGCCAGTCAAGGGTCATGCCTCATCAGTATTGGCCTGAATAGCTGTGGGCTGGCCATGTGTCCCTGGAACCACTTTATGGGCAGCACCCAGGATCTGCTCTTGCTCCTCAGTTGTGAACAGCAACTGTAAAAGCTGTTGACAATCATCCCACATGGGCTGATGTGTGATCATTACAGAATCTAGAAGGTCTAATGAGGCAGATGGTTTTTCAGAAAATTTGGGGTTCTGCATCTTCCAATTGTACAAATCACTAGTAGCAAAGGGTATGTAGGACATGTATTGATTTGGTGACCCAGTTGCCCAGAGGCAGGGCCACTGTAGCAGATCTGCTTGTCTCTGGCACCAGGTGTGAGGGCGACTGACCGCACCTTCTGCCTCCTGCACCCGCAGCCCCAGACCTGGTTTGACAGCAGCTATCTGTGGGGGGGAGGGGTGGCACTGAGCACAGGGAGGCTGGTAAAGGTCCTCCTTGTACAGCAGGGGGTGGGACTGCTGGCATATGGTCCTTCGGCCATTCTGCTTCTTTTACCTGCAAGACTGTTGGGACCAGTGGCAGGAAGGGCTTCAACCAAGAAGGGGGGCTCTCCACTAGATACTGTCATGTGGTTATGTAGGAGACCTAGTTGGGATGCCCAGGTCTTCCATACATGATATCTTTAACCTGAAAGATGGTAGGGAGGTGGAAGGTGCCGCCATCTGGCCATTCATTCCTGCAAAATATGGTTAGTTTCCCTGGCTGTACAGGCAGCCGCAGATTCTCCGCCTGGTGTTTGAAATGTGACTAGACTAGGTCCAGAGGAATGGAGCTCGCTGACTGTCCCATGGTAGTACGTTTCAAGAAAGTAAAAGATGAACAAAACACACACGGTGATATTTTGTGTACCCCAATATATTGTGTACCCTAATAGTGTACCCTAATAAACTTATCTGGGCATCAGAGAACAGAACAGCCACTAGATTAGACATAGAGGCCAGACAGTGGTGGCACACACACACACACCTTTAATTCTAGTACTCAGGAGGCAGAGATCTGTCTGGATCTCTGTAAATTCAAGGCCACATGGGGAAGAGAGCCAGGTGTGGTGGTACACACCTTTAATCCCAGCACTTGAGATCTCATGTCTTTGCTTGGGAAGTAATCCCAGGAAGTAATGGCAGGAAGCAGAAAGGTATATAAGGCGTGAGGACCAGGAAGTAGAGGCTTTTAAGCAGTTCAGCTGAGATCCATTTGGGCGAGGACTCAGAGCCTTTCAGTCTGAGGAAACAAGATCAGCTGAGGAGTTGGTGAGGTGAGGTTAGCTGTGGCTTGTTCTGTTTCTCTGATCACTCAGTTTTCTGGCCCCAGGTGTTTTTTTTTTTTTTTAATAAGACCTTTTAAGATTTGTGTTACACACACACACACACACACACACACACACACACACACACATACACGACAAACCCACTGGAGTCTGGGAAAGACCAGAATGTTGTAGACAGTGGCCTATTCCGCAACCAGGCTCTGCCATACAGGAGCAACAGTCATTGACTATCAAAACCCAAGTCAGACTGGAGTTCTCTGGCTCCACCAGAGCGGAGCCTTTGGGTTCCAACAGAACCCCCTCCCCTCTAGGAATAAGTTAACGCCACATCTGCCCTACCTCCCTAGGCCTCCAGATTGTGTCTGGACAGCAGACCAGACAAAGACACACCCAGACTCATCAATCAGTGGAGTACAAAATGTACTCCCCTAAAATGCTCTACTATAGAGTTGAGGGTCCTCAGTGATCCCGGATGAGCCCCCAAATGTAAAGATCTGCGAATTGCTGAAGGAAGACTCCAGACTCAAATAATATGTAAAAACAAAGAGTGTTTATTCTGCAGAATTTAGCAGAATGCAGAGTCAACCATTTGTACAAAATGGCACCGGGAGGAGCACACAGGCTCCCTCTCAGCACAGCTAGGGTATTCCAGGAACAGTCAGGTCACCTTGAACGTGACTGGTCAAGCAGGCAACAGTTACACTAGTGTACTTCTGATTGGCTGAGGTTAGTTTTACTATCTTTGGACATGTTTTCAGAGGTTTGCAGGAACTGTCCTTATTTGGTCATTGCTTTGAGATACTGTGGGGTGGACTCAGGCCTTGTATGTGCTCCCTCCCTCATCCCTGCTGTCTGTGGTGGTGTTGACTAATAGCCCTTTGTTTAAGAAACTGAAATTTAGGCCTGGTTTGTAAATGGAGAAGTTTAGACCTCTCATCTCTCTTTCTCTCAATCAGGGCCTTACGTAGCTCAGGCTGGCCTCAATTTTGCTTGGTAGCCTAAAATTCCAGCACTGTGAGGCAGAGGCAGAAAAATCAAGAATTCCAAGCTATATATGGAGTTGTAAATCAGCCTGGACTATAGAAGGTGTTGTCTCAATGAAAACACACTCCAAATTGTAATATGTGTTTTGTCAACAAATGTGAGCAAGGTCACAGGTTGGGTGTCTCGATAGCAGATGTTTACACACTAGTGCAGAGACTTAAAAGGGAATGCTCTTGATATCATTCTTGGAGGAGAAAAAAAGTTGAACTAGATCTGAACAGAGTGCCTCATCTAGTCCATTGGGTTATACAGATGGGATGCTCCTTCAGAATGGATGCAAGTTGGAATAAATGACAAGACTTTTAAATTACAATGATCAGTTTTCTTGGAAACAGATGATGCAGTGTGACAATGCTGTTGCTGGAGCTGTCAACTGGTGGCTGGCTCTGGACAGCAGACCGGAAAGTTCTGACCATCCCAATAGTAGCTATCCTATGTCGGCAGCATATTGCCCTGTACATAAAGCTATTATGGACAGAATTTGGTAGGGAAACCATGTTATTTTTATATCTATGCCTATTCCAACAGAGTTCACTAAAAAGTATGGCAGGGATGTGCTCTGGTGAGGCCTTACAGACCCAACTACTAAAAAGACTAAGGCAATGTAAGATTATAGGTGTGATTATCAGTACAATATAATTGGTACCCTTTATCTTGGGTAGATGTTACTTTGAGTTGAATTGGAAATGAAACAAATACATGACACTTTAATGATTTAATAACTTACCAGCCATTGAAAAGAAACCATAGATATCCACTTGCTTAGAAAAACAAAACAACTGCTTCAGCTAAGGAAAACACAGGCACTGAAGAGCCCCAATTAACAGATTCCACCCGTGGACTTGGTATTTTTGGAACATAATCAAACAGCCAGAGGTTTAGGTCAGCATTTCCACGGCTCAGAAGTGATGGTTGATGGTGCTATCAACCCAGAGAAAATGCTTCCTTCCATTACTGAAGGTGGGCATAGTGTATTCGAAGGCAGGTGTTAGAGATGAAACGCAGGAGCTTCATGCAGGGTAAGCGCACGCTGAGCTACATAAATACACCCGAGTTCCATACTTGGTGCTAGACACAATTGTCGGAAAAAGGCCCG